>JAPXFY010000013.1:76326250-76533750 GCA_030674185.1 Monoplex corrugatus | reverse complement strand
CACGGTGATCAGTAAAAAACATGTAATCCCCTCATGCAAAATAACAATAAATGGCACACCTTGAGACAAGTTGATAAGTTTAAATGTCAGGGAACGATCATTTCACCAGATGGCAGAAACACAGCAGAAATAGCCAGCAGAATCGGCCAAGCCAAAACAGCATTCAAGAAGATGAAAAGCATTCTTACCAACAAATGCCTATTAATTAAACATCAGGAAGAGAGTTCTTGAATGTTATATAGAGCCGATAATGTTATTCGGTTGTGAGGCGTGGACAGTCAACAAGCAAAGCCAGAACAAGATTGAGGCAGCCGAGATGTGGTTTCTAATTAGAATGTTGAGAGTTCCATGGACAGCAAAGAGACAGTATTGATGGAGGCAGACACAAAAAAATCATTCATAAGGAACATTAGGAAAAGACAAGCAACATTTATAGGCCATTTTATGAGGAAAGAAAAATTGGAGCACCTGGTCACAACAGGAAGGCTGGAGGGAAAGAGAGCACCAGGTAGATTCAGGGAAAAAAATATTGGACGGACTTGCAGAGTGGCTGAAGACAGACAGGGTGGAAGATGTGCTTGTGGCAACAAGGGATAGAAACAGATGGAAGGCCATGATCGCCAACGCCATGTGGCAAGGCACTTGATGATGAAGATGACGACTATCATGGTGTGTGTTGTAATGGTTCATAACTTTTGATTTCAACGTTTACATTATTTGCTCGTTCGATGGTTTGAGGTGTATGGAAGTGGGGATAGCTGTTTAGCTAATGTCTGTTGCATCACATTGTTTTCCCTTTTCTTTTTTGTACATTTTGTTATTGTTATTTCTGTAAATAAAATTGACTTGGTTGTGTCAACTCTTCATCTCAGGAGTTGAATTGGTGTGTTGAGAGTGTCTGTAGGGTAGGCGGATAGGGTCAGATCTTTGGAAAGTATTCTTTTTTATTTTTTTGTTTTCTTCTTTTTTTTCATATCTCAGCATGGTTTGACATTATCAAGGGATGTCTGTGGGGTAGACGGATAGGGTCAGATCTTTGGAAAGTTTTTTTTGTTTTGTTTTGTTTTCGTTCTTTTCTTCATACCTGAGCATGGTTTGACATTATTAAGGGATGTCTGTGGGATAGGCGGATAGGGTCAGATCTTTGGAAAGTAGGCCTATTCTTTTTTTGTTTTCTTTTTGTTTTCTTTTTTTCATACCTTAGCATGGTTTGACATTATTAAGGGATGTCTGTGGGATAGGCGGATAGGGTCAGATCTTTGGAAAGTATTTTGTTTTTGTTTTTTGTTTTTTTTCATACCTTAGCATGGTTTGACATTATTAAGGGATGTCTGTGGGGAAGGCGGATAGGGTCAGATCTTTGGAAAGTATTTTGTTTTTGTTTTTTGTTTTTTTTCATACCTTAGCATGGTTTGACATTATTAAGGGATGTCTGTGGGGAAGGCGGATAGGGTCAGATCTTTGGAAAGTATTTTGTTTTTGTTTTTTGTTTTTTTTCATACCTGAGCATGGTTTGACATTATTAAGGGATGTCTGTGGGATAGGCGGATAGGGTCAGATCTTTGGAAAGTAGGCCTATTCTTTTTTTGTTTTCTTTTTTTTTTTTTTTTTCATACCTTAGCATGGTTTGACATTATTAAGGGATGTCTGTGGGGAAGGCGGATAGGGTCAGATCTTCAGAAAGTATTTTGTTTTTGTTTTTTGTTTTTTTTCATACCTCAGCATGGTTTGACATTATTAAGGGATGTCTGTGGGGAAGGCGGATAGGGTCAGATCTTTGGAAAGTATTTTGTTTTTGTTTTTTCATACCTCAGTGGGGAAGGCGGATAGGGTCAGATCTTTGGAAAATATTTTGTTTTTGTTTTTTCATACCTCAGCATGGTTTGACATTATCAAGGGATGTCTGTGGGATAGGCGGATAGGGTCAGATCTTTGGAAAGTATTTGTTATTGTTGTTGTTGCTTTTTTTCTTCTTTTTTTTCCATACCTTAGCATGGTTTGACATTATCAACGCAATAATGGTTTGAACGATAAAAATAATTTTTAAAAAACCATCCCTCCCAAGACCTAATCCTACCCTGCTACTCCACAGACACCACAACAAAGCCAAGCAGAAACAAGGAGAGAGAAAAGAGGAAATGTCTAGCTCAGAATTTCCAGAAGGCATGGATACTATTCATACTGAAAAAGGAAGTGTGAGAGTAAGACTAAAAATAGGTTCAGACAGATCAACTGCGTTAACCTCAAATTCAACTAGGGAAACAAACACAAAAGAGACAATCACAAAATACATTTCGTCTTTTTAATTTGCACCAGTTGCCTCCAGTTGCCCAAAAAAGGATTCTTTCCTCTTCTTTTCCTGGAACACAAAATTATATCTTTTCATAATTTCTTTAAAACAAAGTCCATAAAAATGTTCAAAACACAGAGAGAGAAAGGGAGTATGGCACAGCATGGTAAAACTAGGAGAGTCAGATGTAAGGATGACCACATGAAATTCATATTCATTAAGCCTTTCACTTCAAACTGAGAATATATCCCCGGTTCACAAGCCACTGCATACAAAGCACTTCCATTTTCATTTTATGATGGTAAAGATCATTTCTTTGATACCATTGATACTCAGAACACAACATTAACAACTTTCAGTTTCATCTCACAATGATTCTAAAGAAAAGAATTTTAGACAATGAAAGGCACTGGGTCTTCATGTTTATGAACAAATTTTTGTGACTACTAACCAAAAAACCATCCAACAGTTCCAAAATGGTACTTATGCACTTCCAACTTCTGCAATGGAAAAACTGATGTGTATGCATGGGGAATGGGGGAAGGCACACAAGTGTGAGCACAGACACAAATCTGCAGCTTTGGTACAAACACCAATGGAACAATGATGGAAAACAATAGCACGATACACACACCTTTATGACCTCAATGTTGCCTGATGGAACAATGATGGAAAACAATAGCATGATACACACACCTTTATGATCTCAATGTTGCCAGATGCTTCCTTCTCCAGCTGCTCTAGAGCTCTCTGTTTACTGTACTTATTCCCCACACCTGGGTTCATCTTTTCCACCTGTCTCCACCGCATTTCTTTATCTTTCCTCCTTTGTCTCTTGGCTAATTTCTTCTGCTTTCTTTGTCGTAGTCGGTCTGTTTTTGTTGTTTCTGTCTTCCCTTTCAGCTCGCCTTTCTTTTTCTCCTGCACATGTCCACAAAATGAAACAAACATTGCACTGTAACACAGGTGTGTGTGTGTTTGTGTGTGTGTTTGTGTGTGTATGTGTGTGTGTATGTGAGTGGTGGTCTTTCATTTAATGTCTATTCACTTAAGTGATTTTAGACACACACAAAAAAAAAAAAAAAAATTCATGAGGAGTGAAGAGTATACTTGGAAATGGTTAATCTTCAGGAAAAAGAAATGAACCAGAAAACAATTGTGCCGAAGACGAGAAGGAACAAAATCACAAGACGTTATCATAATTAACGATTGAAACAATAAAATTGGTTAACCATAACATTGAACATGTGAAATAACGGCGTGTTAAAGATAATTTGCTATAGGACTTTTTGACAGGCTAACAAAAAATTCATATGTTAAGGATAGTGAGGCAAATACATCAGAAACTGTCTTACTCTTAGATAGTGCAGGAATATGTCTTTTCACCCGAACGCATGAAAGAATATGACTATGTGTTATCTTTTTTCCACACAGACATACTATATTCCTGGTGTATTTTGTTTTAAATGCATCAAGTTTCCACCTATACATAAGGGATTGTATACTTCTGCTGGCAGGAAACTGCTTAAGAGT
Source organism: Monoplex corrugatus (assembly GCA_030674185.1). Lineage (NCBI taxonomy): Eukaryota > Metazoa > Mollusca > Gastropoda > Littorinimorpha > Ranellidae > Monoplex > Monoplex corrugatus. The sequence continues at coordinate 76,529,927 of JAPXFY010000013.1, read as the reverse complement.
TTTGCTAATTTCAAAGTTCATATAACAGTTTTCATACTTTTTCTGTTTATCTTGAAACTGCTTCCATACATAGGAGTCCACTAAGGTATAACACTCATGCAATGAGAGGGAAAGTTGTACACTATTTGAATCTGGGGAGCTCTTTGCCCCCCGTTTGGCAGCCCTATCAACCATATCGTTATAATGAAAAGAACTATGAGATGGTATCCAGCAGAAAGTAATATCAATGCCTCTTAAGGATAAACTATTAATCAAATGAGTAATTTCCAATATCATTTCAGATCTTGTTTGCAATTTTGATAATTCAAGAGCTTGAAGTACAGATTTTGAATCAACGCAAAAAAGTATCTTGGGAAGTGTCCTAGGAAAATTTATCATATAATTCAAAGCCATTAAGATTGCAAAGAGTTCAGCGGTAAAGACAGATTTATTAAGTCCTATATAGAAGGATTCTCAATTTTGAGAGTAGGTATTAAAAACACTGACCCTGCTTGTCTTTCAATTATTGATCCATCAGTGTAAACTTTCAAGTGATCGGAATAAAAATCTTCTATATGACATTTAACTTGACTTGCCAGTAAGTTGATATTATCTTCTTTTTTTAAGTCAGTGTGACATATGTCAAAACGTGCTCTTTGAAGTTCCCAACTGGGTACAGGTGAAAAGGAAGGTCTTGAAGTGACAGGATCTGCTTCAAGATCTATTCCAGAGCCTTTCATAACATCAGTTGTATATGTTGCTAGTGTGACCTGTGAGGATATTGATTTAGCTCTTTTTGGAAAGTCGGAGTCTGATCTTATTTTTGTCTCTGTTTCAATGCTGTTTTCTATGGTGGTGTTTCTTAACAGAAATTTAGTGGAAGCGACTTTCCTTTGTTCATCAAGCGGCAATAATTTGATCGCGTTGTATGTGCGAAGACAAGAGGCATGCATTGGAAGACCCAGCGCAAGTTTGAAACCTTTACAATCTAAGCTCTGCAGTTTTGTTAATAAGTGTTTCGGTGCACTGAAGAAGATTTCTTGGGCATAGGTTAATTTAGATCTAATAAGCAATTTACAAAGATGAACAAGTGTTGATATATCTTGTCCCCATGTCTGTTTGCGAACTATTTTCAAGAAATTTAAACTTTTTTGAGCTTTTGTTAATAAGTATTCAATATGCTGATTCCAAGATAATTTGGCTGTAAGGAAAACTCCTAAGAATTTAATCGACTCGTTATATTGAAGAAGAGTATCTCCCAGTTTGAACGTGGGAATATTTGCTGGGTTAGTTCCACTGTTAAACAAAACTATCTTTGTTTTTTCCACTGATAAATGCAGACCATTTTCTACCATATATCGTGCTATTGTATCAAGCTCTAATTGATAACATTTACGCGTATAATTAAGACAGCGCAAAGGAGTTTTTCTTTTCATATTTACCTGCATCCACATGCATAAATCGTCAGCATATTGAACTAAAACTACATATTTAGAAATTTTACTGGGTAAGTCATGCATTAATATCATGAAGAAAAGGGGAGCAATAACGGATCCCTGAGGGATACCCATTTGAATAAGTCGTTCTGTGGAATACACATTTTCAATCCTCGTTTGAAATACTCGGTTTTCTAAGAAGCATTTGACATAATCAAAAATGTGACCTGTCAGCCCAATACTTTTCAATTTGAGTAATAATCTGCAGTGCCATACTTGGTCGTATGCTTTAGTGATATCAAAAAATGTTGCTAAAACACATTGACATCTGGCAAATTGTTGTTTGATATTAGTGGTTAGTTTTGTAAGGAGTTCCACCGGTGACCTGCCTTTTCTAAATCCTGCCTGATTCACTGGTAATATTTTATTCTTTTCACAGTAGTGCATCAATCTCTTTAAAATTATTTTCTCCATTAGTTTACATACGTGCGATGTTATTGCAATCGGCCTGTAGTTTTTCAAGTCAGTATTACCTTTACCTGGTTTTAGCACAGGAACCACTATTGATTGTTTCCAATAGTTAGGCAGTTTGCCGCTGTTCCAGCATTTTTTAAACATATTGTGTAGCAAGATTAAAAAATTTTCTGGTAAATTTTTCAACATCTCATTGGATATTGCATCAAATCCTACTGATGTCTTTTTATTTGGAATTGATTTAATGGCATCTTTTAATTCTTGGAACGTGATTGGTGCATTTACGTAATGCATATTATCTGGTGCAGGATGCTTGTATGCGTCGGTCTTTTCTTCTTGTGCCCTATAATTTCTACTAGAGGCAGGAAGTCCTTCTACTCGACAAACCTCAGCAAACATGTCTGCAAAAGCTTCTGCTTTCTCCTGTGAGCTAGGTAAAGGGTTGTTTTCTAGCTTTACTGGAATTGATGGCAACTTGATACCATTTTTCATTGTTTTCAGTTTTTCCCAAATCTTTTGCATATCTTTATGGTCACTTACTTCATATGTACAAAAAGATGTCCAATATTGTTCTTTAGCTTGTTCTATGACTCTGTTACAGTTTATATTGGCACTTTTCATCGCCGTATGATTTTCAGGTGACCTATTTGCTATATATTGTTTGTATTTTTCTTTCTTTTCGTTGACTGCCTTTTCACAGTCTTTATTCCACCAGACGTTTCCATGATGTTTTCCTGTTTTTGACGCTTTAAGTTCTGGAACTGAAATTTTTGCGGCCCTTAAGAGTGAATTACAGAAATCTACGTACATATCGTTTAAGGTCATTGTTTCAGATAGATCTGTTCTTGTATTTTGTAGGACAGCTTTAAACATGGCCCAATCTGCGTATTTATAGTTAAACTTGGGTAAACTATCTTGTGGCATTGCATCTATTTCAACGATAAAGTTAAGGGTAAGAAGTATGGGGATGTGATCTGATCCCAACAGGTCATCCTCTGTTTGCCATGTGGCATTTGGTGCTAGCGAAGGTGAGATTAAGGTAAGGTCGATAGCTGTGGGTCTATGGGTTGGTATGTCAGGGACACGGGTAACGTGTCCGTTGTTTAGTAAGTATAAATTGGAATCTATAATATTTTCAATCAACCTGTTGCTAGTTATATTTTTACAATTCTTGTCCCAAAATGGGGCATGAGCATTAAAATCGCCACCAATGATCCATATGTCACGTTGATCATGGAAATGTTTCAGCCACTCAGTATTCACAGAATCGGGACCTCTTGGTAGATACACAGAGGCCAAATTCAAAACTAATGATGATGAAAATTTTATAATAATTGCACATGAAGAAATAGATGAGCACGATTTTGGTACTGGCGATGTTCTTTCACAGTAGATTAGACCTTCTCGAACATATATAGCTGTTTGTATTTGGCCACCGTCATTTTTAGAGTCATATATTGGTGGATAATAAAACCCCGATATTTTAGGTATATTAGTCTTGGTGGTATTCAGCGATTGTAGAAGCAAGACTTGGATGTTTCTAGAAGATAGATAGATAGTCAAAAAGGAGTTGATTTTAACAAGGGAACGTGTGTTCCACTGAACAGCGTTGATATCACGGACTTCACACTTCTTCATGATGAACAGTTGAATAAGCTTGGAGTACTATCGAATATTTAGATAATTAGATAATCAAATAACGTTCAAGTACAATTTACACATATCATAAGTAAACAAACAAGTATAGAAGTAAGTAAAACAATATAGTTGAGCACTGAACAGAGAGGAACTGAATCTGGGCTGAATCTAAAATGACCAGGGAGGGAAGAAAAACTGAGGGTGAAAGCCGGGTCTTGTTTGGCGGCGTTGATGGGTTGATTTCCGCTTCGGTTTTTCCCAAAAAAGTTGATGGATATGCCTCCCTATGTTTCTGGCCAGAATGCTCGCCCCTCTGGTGGTGGGATGTACGTCGTCCTGGCTGACTTGGGTGTTGCTGCTTGTTTGTAGATTATTGTGGTTTATTTAGCCCAAAGCATCACAATGGGAAATTGTTTTGGCATTCACATTAAAATACACATATAGGCACAAGAACACATAAACACACGTACACACATACTCTCTCTCTCACTCTCTCTTTCACCCCTCTCTCACCCTCTTTCTCCCCTCATCTCTCTCCCCCTCCCTCTTTGTCGAAACAATATCAAAGATAATGACTAAATCTAAATATGTACGGTTAAAAAAGCACATCATAAGAGTCAGATGCCTTGGTCAGGACTTTTAACAATGGACAAAAAGGCCAATACTCATTGGAAAACAACTTTGGTAGGTATAGAAAAAAATTTGATTAAAGATGCAATGCGATATGCACAGTAAAATCAAAATGAGTTAAATACAATAAAATGAGTATGTAGACTAAGAGGACAAGTTAAACAAGAGAAGAACAAGAACAAGATTTTATTTTAGCCCAGTGCTCAAACACGTGGAAAATGTTTTGGCTATGCATACAATCACACTCACGCATCACAACAATTACAATGTTCAACATCATAAAAGACAAATTCATCGGTCATCCACGGAATCGAAGAAACACACGCACACAACATACACACACTAACACAGTGTCTTTCACACACACACAACCACACACACACACACACACACACACACACACACACACACACACACACACACACACACACACTCCAATAACACTGATGTTAAGAGACATTACTCTGAAGAACATAAAAGCACATGCTCACATGAATTTCTTCAGGAGCAAGAAGATTTGCATCAGACATGGCAATAGGTGTGGCCTCTTCCATCTGCACAGCTGGCAAATTGCTTTTTATTTTAATTTCTGGTATAGCCTGCAACAGAATACACTGACGGTAATCAAAACCAAACACACACACACACACACACACACACACACACACACACACACACACCACACACACACACACACACACTTTCCCTTCGAATGAGCAATATTACTATAATAGCAATAGCAAAATAAGGAACAACTCAGCAATAATAACAATACTGAATGGCACAACAGCTAAGTGGTTCGGACATCCGACTCAACTGAAAAGTCCAAGTTCCACTCTGCCTGGGAGTATAAAATGGAGATTTTTCACATTTCCCACATCAACATTATGTGTAGACCTTGTGCCTGAATCCTCTTTGTGCATATATGCACAAGGAACATGAAATATGTACACAAGTGATCCTGCAAGCAATGTGTGTAGGCCAGGGTTCAGTGGTTACTGGAAACAATCAATACTCAGCATGCACACCCACCCCTTGCTTAAGTCACAGTGATATGTTTAGCTTTAATATTTGAGGGAATTGTAAGAAAAGTCAGGTCATGTCCATTCAGTTTTATAGACACCCATCTAAGCCGACGGAACCGACTTTTGACCCCAAATTGCTGCACATCCAACACCATGCTTTCAAAAAATATCTATGTATTTCTTAAGACAGAGGCACAGACACTTGCGCTGCTCATTAATTCAACATGTTCTTCTCACTACAATCCACAGGACTTGCAGACAGCAGGATTCATTCATGTGTAAATAATCAGATTTGAAGTAACTGGGGCAGTTTAAGACACAATACCATAATGCCAACTGTGGCTGAAATCGCTTCAGTGAAAGGGAGATTACAGTATTTGTCGAGCTGCCAACCCTAAACCACACTCATATGTAATGTTAGACAGCAATCAAACAATTAGAATTACGGTAATATACTTTTTCTGAGCATATCTACAGCAAGCCCTACGTTATGCCTCCTCATTGGCAGCATGTGGTAACTGAGCACCTCACAGACTCAGGATAAATCTCGAGGGACTCGCAGGCCCACCGGCATGTGGATATGCCCTGGTGCCCCACGAACCAGATCCCCAAGCTATGGGTAAATAGCTCCACTGCCTTGTGGACATCTTGGGAGAGAATAAGGCTAAGGGAGTTAACCCTGAAAAAAATAAGATGGAAGGCAAGGGGAAACCACCATCGTAGTTTCCCCAGGACAATTATGGACAGAAATCGAAAATGATGATAACGACATGAACAGGTGCTCCTGTGGAGCACCTTCATCCGGTAGGGACTGTCATGCGGCGCAGGTGACACCAGACCGTCAGCCAGCTACTGCGACCAAACCCAAACCCAAATTCAATTGTAGAAACACCAAAATAGCAACATGGAACATCAGAACACTGTTGCAGAAGGGAAAATTAGACAACAACAAAATGGAGATGGAAAGGCTTAACATTAGTATTTTAGGACTAGGGGAAGTGAGATGGAAGGGGGCAGGCATGATAACATCAGGAGAATACACAGTGATATACTCTGGTGGTAATTCACATGAAAGAGGACTAGGCACCATAATGGACAAAGACAAATCAAAAGCAGTTAAGGGATACTAGGCTGTGTCTGACTGAGTTTTGCTGGTCAAATTGGGAGGCAAGCCATTTGATATCATCCAGGTGTATGCACCAACATCCACAAGTACTCAGGAAGACATCAACAACTTCTACAAAGTATTAGAGACGGCCAAGGTCCAATGTAAATCACAAGAAGTTACAGTCATAATGGGAGATTTTAATGCTAAAATGGGACAGGATAGGGTGGAAGATATAGTTGGACCTCATGACCTTGGTACACAAAATGAAAGGGAGGAAAACTTGTAGAATGGGCACAGATGAATGAGTTCATAGTAGGAAACACCTGGTTTGAGCAACCTAATAGAAGAAAATGGACTTGGATGAGTCCAGGAGATAATACCAAAAATCAGATTGACTACACCCTGATCAACAAAAGATTTAGAAATTCTTTACTGTCAGCAAAAACACTACCAGGCGCAGACTGCAACAGTGACCACAATCCTGTAGTGGGAAGGTTTAGGTTGAAATTAAGGAAAAGGAAACAGACCAAAAGCAACAGACAAACTAAACCTTGGACTCTTAAAGACAGACAAAGTGATACTTTAAAAAAAAAAAAATTAATGTACATGTTCAAAACAAATTCAGTGCTCAGGAAGATGTTGGTGACAGTGAGGAACAATGGACAAAGTTGATTAATTCGATAAATGAAACTTGTGAAGAAATCCCTCAGGCAGATAGAAAAGCAAAAAAGACCTGGATGACTAATGAAATTTTGGGCTTGATGGAGGAAAGGAGGAAGGCAAAGTGAAACGAGGAGATATACAGGAAGATAAACAAAGAAATCAGGAATAAGTGCAATGAAGCTAAAGAAGCTTGGCTGAACACAAAATGCAAAGAAATAGAAGACCAACACAAAACGGATCCTCAGGGTGTGTACACAGTACAGACGAATTGAAGAAATTGTCTACAGGAAAAATAAATGCACATCAACTGGTTGCTTAAAATCGAAAGATGGCACGCTTATCATGGAAAAAGACAAAATATTAGACAGATGGGGAGAGTACATTAACTCTTATTGTCCTGCAAGCCGACTCAGTCGGCTTTGCGTCCAACCTGAATGGACGGCGAGCCGACTCATTCGGCTTTTTCAGTTACGAGACATCTTGATTGCGACAATCACTACTTTTCCGACATCAGCCGGCTTTACGGCTTCTTTACGGCAATAAATAGTTCCGCTTTCGTTTCACGCTTTTCTGTGCCGGTGAAGTAGTTTGAAGTTGGATTTTTTTTGCATCTCGTACTGTGTTTTGATTTGTCATGGCATTGGGTGGGCGGTGCCCTATGAGACTGACCGCTGAGCAGGCGATAAAATTGTTTCAAGAAACACTGGACGATAGTAATAGCAGTAAAATCATCAGTGACAGTGATAAGAGTTTTCTGACACTCAAATGATGAGTTGGTTTCTTTGGATGGTGGTGACACTTCAGCAGGGCCTTATTCAAAGAAATGACGACTTTTTTTTTTTAGTGGTTTTTACTTATTTTTGCATCAAATAATGGTTCTGCATCAAATAATGGTTCTACACTAGAAAATTTGCAGCCACTATAGAAAAGAAAACTCATGAACGAGTTGTGACATGTGTGACAGCTAAGGTGTCTGGTTTTTGTCATTTTCAGGGATGTGACCTGAAGTCAATTAGAAGTGAAAAGCATCAAAATAAAGCAACAATAACATTTTTTTGTGGTGGTGAACGTATTGCTAGGATGTCAAGGAACATCTTTTTTTCTTAGAGTTTGGATGTACAAGGATTACCTGGTCAGCTATAGTGCTTTGAGTATCAACCATACAACTGTTTTTTGTCTGTGCTGTAAAATGTGTGCCTGTAATTAGCATTTCTAATTATCTCAATATGACAATAATATCATTGTAACATTATTCACAAAATGCACAATTTTATTCTGAACATGGGCATACCAAACTGTTTGCTGTAGGCTGAATACAAAAAAAGTAACCATCATTTTACTGACCTAACCCCCTCTGTGATAATTCGCATAGTGCAAAGCCTTTGGGCCAGGTTTAAAACCCCTAACGGACAATAAGAGTTAAAGACCTTTGTAGGATGACAGAAACGAAGAACACATTATAAAAAAGAACTTTGAAGGACCACCCATAATGAAAGATGAAGTTAGAGTAGCACTGAAAAAGATGAAATCAGGAAAAGCTCCAGGACCAGACAACATTACTACAGAGATGATTGAAGCCCTGGAGGAATTTGGCATAGAAAAAATAACAGTCCTCCTAAATGAAATTTACGACACTGGAAAAATCCCATAAGATATGTCAAAATCAATTTTCATTGCACTTCCAAAGAAGACAGGGGCTATAGAATGCGGACTCCATCGCACAATCAGTTTGATGAGTCATGTAACAAAAATCCTGTTAAGAATAATCATGATGAGGACAAGGAATAGAATCCAAAAAAAAATAGCAGAAGAACAGTGTGGATTTGTGGAAGAGAAAGGAACTATTAATGCCATATACATTTACGACACTGGAAAAATCCCATAAGATATGTCAAAATCAATTTTCATTGCACTTCCAAAGAAGACAGGGGCTATAGAATGCGAACTCCATCGCACAATTAGTTTGATGAGTCATGTAAGAAAAATCCTGTTAAGAATAATCATGATGAGGACAAGGAATAGAATCCAAAAAAAAATAGCAGAAGAACAGTGTGGATTTGTGGAAGAGAAAGGAACTATTAATGCCATATACATCCTAAGAACTATCATAGAGAGGTCAATTGAGATGAATAAGGATTTGTATTTATGTTTTGTTGACCATACCAAGGCATTCGATCAGGTAAGACATGAAGAATTGATCAACCAACTGGAGAGACTCTATGTTGATGGAAAAGATCTATGAATAATCAGAAATATGTACTGGGAACAAACAGCTGCAATGAGAATAGAAAACAATATAAGCTCTTTCCAAAACATCAAAAGAGGAGTCAGACAGGGTTGTGTTTTGTCACCAGATCTGTTTTCACTTTACAGCGAAAACATCATGAGAAACCTAGAAGAAGACCCTGGATTAAAGGTTGGAGGGAAAATGATGAACAACATTTGATACGCAGATGACACCGTGCTAATTGCAGAAAATGAAAGGAACCTACAAAACCTTGTGAATATACTAGAAATAGAAAGCAAAGGTAAGGGGTTGGAACTAAACAGCAGGAAGAATAAAGTCATGGTGATCAGTAAAAATCATGAAATCCCCTCATGCAAATGGCACAACCTTGACACAGGTTAATAAGTTTAACAGTATCCCTACGTATGGCTGCTAGGCAGCTTTTCCCCCCTTATGGAAGCAGCTGGCCACGGCGATTCCCTGCCAACGTAAAGATTTGGGCATCTTTCTAATTTATTTTACATGCTGTGTTTGACCAGTGTTGGTATCATGTTTGATATGTTTGAAAAGGAAAATTTAACGACTTTTAAATGAACATACTTTCAACACTCTCGGAGATTCCACACCGAGACATTGTGCACATACATCAGGTAACTAAAACAAACAAACAAAACTTTCCAAAGTTTGATGATCACTATTTAGTCGTAATATTTCAACAAAGTGACACCTAAACAGCGCTCACCTTATACAGTTACATCTATAGTGCATTTCGCTATCAGCAGCAATCCGTTTCAATGGAATTTGACAGAATTTGGCTTCCAATTAAAAACGAATCACATAGCATCTGTCGATCAATCGCTCAGCACAAGTAATTTCTCCACTACAGTCAGATCTTATGCATATATGCAGTACATGTATGTATAACCAAAAGCAGTGGTTCTCATTTTCACACGCCACATGTTGATCTTGATAAACACACGTAATTGGAAAAGTTATCACAAAGTCAGAACTGTAATTCTTTGGTAGCACAGAACAGACAGAGCAAGCACAGGTGCACGAAAAAGTAATCCACACAATCTCTCTCTCTCTCTCCTTTTCTTTCATTTTTTACGTGCCTGTAGCAGACAAGATAGAGATGACAGGTTCCTGTTATTCAATAGATGGCAAACATCAGACCTGGACAGACACTTGAAGTGTTTACTCTGGTCACAGCCACAAAGGGGATAATCAGGAAAGATGTTTCCTCCAAACTAAGTGTCCCAGCAAATTGAGACTAGGCGGATCTTTGGCACAGCTAATCAAGTAGGCCGGACTTAGATACGGACTTTGATACGGACTTAGATATGGATCGCTTTAGTCCCAGGAATGCCATGAGCAAGCAAACACACGTTAGAATGATGAAATATCAACCTACTAACAGAGCTGTGAAGTGCCTCTTCAAACTGGCATGGATCACCATGCCTGTCCACTTTACTTGAAGTACTGGGGTGAGACCAAAGACATGTTGACGACTGATCGAGAAACGTAACAGTACAGATCATTTGATGATAAAATAGGGATGATGTGACAAAGAGGAGGGTGGGCGAGAGAGACAGAGAGAGAGACAGACAGACAGACAGACAGACAGAGCGACAAAGAGACAGAGAGGGCAGTGGAAGGTGGTGGGAGATGCAATCTCCGTGAAATATATAATCTAGACCTAGTTTTATGCAGACATATATGTGTATGTATGTATGTGTGTAGGTACATGTGTATGTTACAGGCGCGTAAATATACACATGTACACAGAGGCAGGGATATAAACCAAACTCTCGTGCACAAAAAAACAACATACACACACACACACACACACACACACACACACACACACACACACACACACACACACACACACACAGAGAACATAATCATCGCGTCGTCTTCGTCATCATTTTCCAAAATTAAATATTATAAATGTCTATAGGGTAAACAGCACTCAGGGCAGGGAGATGTACAGAGTCAAGCACCTGTCTTGATACGAAATATGCTCGACAAGACCAGGTCGGAATAACCCAGAGAGAGGTACTCTGTTTTAAGTACAAAAAGTGTCTGTGAACGGGGTTTGAATTAATAAATGACGGAATTATGCTATGGTGGGATCATTCCATTGTAGTCTGAAATAAGTTTTGTCACTTAAAGGGCGAGGGTTTGACTACAAGAATTTTTCAAAAGTATAGCGCACGTATAGGTGCGCACCGTAGGGAACGGAGCAATCAGTCAGCGCATGTATAGGTGCGCTCTGTAGGCAACGGAGCAAGACACAGCACACGTATAGGTGCGCTCCGTAGGGAAAGAGTTAAATACCTGGGAACGATCATTTCATCAGACGGCAGATGCACATCAGAAATAACCGGCAGAATCAGCCAAGCCAAAACAGTATTCAAGAAGATGACAAGCATTCATACCAACAAATGCCTATCAATTAACATCAGGAAGAGAGTTCTTGAATGTTATATAGAACCAATACTGTTATACAGATGTGAGGCGTGGACAGTCAACAAGCAAAGCCAGAACAAGATTGAGGCAGCCGAGATGTGGTTTCTAAGAAGAATGTTGAGAGTTCCATGGACAGCAAAGAAAACAAACGAGACAGTCTTGATGGAGGCAGACACAAGTAGATCATTCATAAGGAAGATTAGGAAAAGACAAGCAACACTTACAGGCCATTTTATGAGGAAGGGGGATTTGGAGCACCTGGTCACAACGGGAAAGCTGGAGGGAAAGAGAGCACTGGGTAGACCCAGGGAGAAAATGCTAGATGGACTTGCAGAGTGGCAACAAGGAGGGTGGAGGAGATGCTTGTGGGAACAAGAGATTGAGACAGATGGAAGTCCATGATCACCAACGTCATGTGGCAGGGCACCTGATGATGATGATATCTACAGTGGAGTCAGCCTACAATGAAATTCAAGGGAGACATGTTCGTTATAGCAATAGTTCGCAGTACCTCATAGCTGTAACTGTGTAAGCAAGAAGTCAGTGACCTTACAGAGCTGATTATTTCTTACCTTGCAGGTGGAGGTCAGAGAATATTCACAACATTCCCCATCTTATATGTCATCATTGTGATGTTTATCTCCACAATCAAACGAACTCACCTTGTGATGTTTGAGTGGGGTTTTGCGGACAAGTATGAAGTCGGGATAGGATCAAAATGAACGTACAAATGGCACAGGCAGGATCAGGCAAAGGGGGAACAGAGACTCCGAAGAAGTGAGGAGACAGACATTTATTTCACTCAATATTTTTAAAAGACCTATTTCATATGCTGATACAGATCAAGTGCAAGGTGCTTGATCCTATCCTGACTTCATACTGGTCTGCAAAACCCCACTCAAACATCACAAGGTGAGTTCGTTTGATTGTGGAGTTTTGCCTCCCAGAATTCCGTCAGGAATCTGGATCATGCTAGATTTGAGAGACCTGTGTCTACTTGTTTCTATTTCCTTGAAGGACAAGCTTTATCAAAGTGACCCTTCGTGAATACAGGTTTGTGGTAATATGTAGTTGAAGTCTTCAACATTCCAGACATTCCTTTTCAGAATTGTCTTTAATGGGACATTGCCTGTAATCTTTGATGTAGCCACTGAGATGACATAATAGAATGAGGTGTGGCAGCAATCAGTCCCTACCCTTTCTTTTTTACTAACTGTTGGTGAGCTGGAGGATTGTGGAATATGCGGGATACATTTATTTTTGAATAAATTCTGTTATAACATTAAAATACTTCTCTACAATCTTTTGAAACCACAGTAACGTTAAAAGTCAAGAAGCTGAGGTTTCCATTGATACCAAACACTAGTAGTACTTTTACGGCACAGCCACGCGTGCAACACATTGAAAGTTAATGAAAAAACCCCAGAGGGCAGCACAACATGATATGCAGGTGACACCATCAGCATGAGTTCAGAGAGCAGAAAACGAAGTGTGTGTTTCACTCTTCATTCCCCAAATTCTGTTTCAATTTATTAACTGTTGCATGTATTTCTTCACCCCCCCTGTTCTCCGTGCAGAGCCGGTCCAAATCTGTGTGTCTGAATAAAGGGAATGCAGTGGCATTCCAACAGGTGCTGTTTTGGAATGACTCTTGTCTGTCTAAAGTGTGTACGAGCTCAGCCCAGATTTGTGATAGATTTCTTATCTTTTCGGCTGCATTTTGTAAAACAGCATTTTTTCTAGCTTTGGAATATTTTTTGCAGTGACTCAGTGTATGATAGCACTTACTGCACATACCTTTCAGATGCTTGCTTTCCAAGTCCTGGCTGACATCTATGTCATGAAGTAGAGATAAATTCCCAGCGTAATTGGCACAGTTTCACCTTACATTGTTTATCTTTCACTTGTCTTTTCACTCTTTCACCACACAGTCGACACAAACAATTCAAACAGTCAATATGCTCGTTGCAACAATGAACGAACATCGTCTACATGATAACAAAATCAAAGAAAAACACTCAGCACAGAAATACAAACAAATCACACAGTACAAATTCTGTCTCTTTCAAATAAAAACCACAGAACTGATCTACACACTTTTTCCTACAAGCTATGCTTAACGGTCATTCAGACAGAAGTAGCGCAATTGAAACAAGAGCAGTTATTAAAGTGGTGGGAAAAATTCTGGCACCAAGCTCAATTGTAGTGAGAACAAAGAAGGGATGCGGAAGGCCTGCAGGGGCTACAGAACGTGAGAAATGGGGTCAGAGGCCAAGCGGGGTTCAGCCAGTGATATCAAGATGCTGGCGGAGCACCTTACTAAATAGGAGGAAACGGGGCGGATTCGCCTGCCGTGGTTGCAGTCTGTGCCTGGTAGTGTTTTTGCTATCAGTAAAGTATTTCTAAATCTTTTATTTATCAGGATGTAATTAATTTCATTTTTAGTATAATCTCCTGGACTCATCCATGTCCATTTTCTTCTGTTAGGCTGCTCAAACCGGGTGTTTTCAACTATGAACTCATTCATCTGTGCCCATTCCACAAGTTTCTCTCACCTTTCATTTTGTGTGCCAAGGCCATAAGATCCAACCCTCTCTTGTCCCACTTAAGCATTAAAATCTCCCATTATTACAGTAATATCCTGTGATTTGCATTCATCCTTGGCCATCTCTAATACTTCATAGAAGTTGTATATTTCTTCTCGAGTACTTGCAGATGTTGGTATGTTTGTACTTGGATGATGTTGATCACAGTAGCTTGCTGATGCTAGGGTGTCAGTGACCAAAAGTTATAGCCACAAAGGGGTTGCTGGGTCAGTTCAATACCACACTTGCTTGCACAGAACTACTTCCAATACACTTTCATTCCCCCTATACTCTTGGTGATGTCATCACTCAAATGACTGTCAATTTAATACAATATTTTGGAATGAACAAGTAGCCGCAGATCTGGCTTGAGGCATATAATATTTTTTATGACACATGATGAGCAACTGGGACACCTTGCGAATTTATTAAACGTATCTCTGGGATGAACCATTTCTTAGTCTTTTTGTTTTGGTAATCCGTCACTAAATCTTGTTCACTGACCAGTTGTCACTTTTCAGGAAAGTGTCCAGATAATTTGATTTAGAGCTTAGTTCTGGATTTTATAGTCAGAATATTTTCATGTTTGGTACATGACCGCAGTAGTTCCTTGGTAATCAAGTTCCTATCAGTTTCATTTTGAGTCCTGTATCAAACGTCGAAGTGAGTGTGTCATCCACATTTGGCCTTTCTGTTCTGCAGACAGATCTATGAGTGGAGTCGATCGTATTATCAGTGTCATCATCGCATCCAAGACATCAAAGACCAAACTATGTATATATGTAGCAGTCTTTTTCTTGGAGTTGCCTGTGTCCAATTTGTTGCACTGTCTTCATCTTCACTGCCCATCTCGATTGCGATGCCATCATTATTTCAGTCTTCCATGTTACTGATGCCAGAACAAAGTTCGTTAGTAGTTGACTAAAGCCTGTCCATTGTTGTTCATAACGACGATGTAGTTTCTAGAAATTTATCAGAGTAGCAGGGTGTGAATCTTTAATCGTGTCTCCTTTCCCTTCATTTCATCTCAGTTTGAACTAGAGTTAGATACAGTGTCAGTTTCAGAGATGGGAATGGCAAATTGTCAAAAAGATTGAAAGGTAGGCTCGGGGTTCCAAGGAATGCCTATGCCTCTGGTGGGGTGCAGGGGCATCGCCCCTGTTGGGGGTCCAGGGGGCAAAACAGAAGATTTTTCACTTTTTTAAGAGGCAAATTGTAGTCTCTTTTTGCATATATGAGAATAGTGTTTAACCAAATATGGAAAGGATCAGTGTATGTAATTTTCCAATATCACCTATGCAATTATAGTCATCTCTCAACTCATACTCACAGCCTGATCAATGTGTAGTCTTATTCTTTATAGCCAAGTCAGCCATATAGCCTGTATACCTGGGTGCTCTGGTTACACATTTCATTCACTGTGGTCTAATATACATGTGAAAGATATTTCCTTATATTTCACTTCATTTTTAGAACAATGGACAAAAGGGTCATTTGCAGAACTTTGTCAGAACTGACAGGCAGCAAAGAAGAAAACTAAGTCACTACAGTTGTGCAAACTTACACCGCTCCGCTCCTCACCTCACCTCTCACCTCTCTCCCTCGCCAGGATCAGCAGAAGGAGCCACCCTTGACGTCCCAAGTTTTCTCCAGGTCACATGACTAAGACATCTGTGGGCGACCTTCTGGATTTCCAGACCACAGACTTCAGTGATGTTGTTAAACAGGAGGTGTGCAGCCGTCCCTTTCTTCTCCTCACCTCACCCTTCCCCTGCAGGACCACTGACATCAGATCTGTTTTGGTGCATCTAATCGTATGGCCTACGTATCTCAGCTTTCTTTTGCTCCAAGCCTCTATAATCTCTAAAGCTTAAAATGTCACATCACAATGGTTTAAAAAAACTTTAATTCTCTTACAAAAGAAAAAATACAAAAAGTACTGGCTTGCATTCATTTTGCCTATTCCCATCAGTTAATTCACACAAATATTCCATCCAAGACCAACAGAAGCCTTTTCCTTGTACACTAACACAGTCAGTGCCTCACAGTTCTCTTTGCTATGGAAGAACTTGCTCTCTGTCGCTTCTTTTTGGTCTTGATGCGATTTATCAGCGTCCTTTTACCATTTGAGGCGTAGTTCAGAAACTCATCACACAAAACTTTGTCCGCCTTGTCGATCTCCATGATAGTGTCTCGAAGTCACATCTCTATTTTCCTTTGTTTTCCGTTTTCCTTTCACAGATTCTTGATTTTTTTTCTTCTTCAATCCAGTTAAAATTCCAACAGTTTTTTACACCATGACCTTTATCAATGTCATGGACAAGTGTCTTTTTGTTGTCAGCAAGCTTCCAAAACATGATTCTTTTCGCTTTAAGGCATGGTCGCTCAGTTCAACAGAGTATGTTGAGTCAACACAAATCCTCAAACCAATGGAAACCGAGCCCATATTCTCAATCAGGTTAATTCAACCAAGGGAGGTTACTTCGTTTGAAAACAGAAACTGTTCCGGAACTGAATATCGATTGATGGCAAAGTGAGTTTTGACATTCATGCGCTAATATATATGCCCTCAAATTTTCTCAACAGATTTGCACAATACACGAGAACAGTCTGTGGGGCTCTCAAAAATATGGAATTCCATATTTGCACAGAAAATTCTCAGCTATGCAGCTTGTCTTCTGAATCTCGAGCAGCTCTTTGTCTGCCATTTTACCTGTGACAATATAGGGAAAAAATAGTTCCACAAAACAAAAACGATGTTAGAATAACTGTTTACTACAAAGCAGTATGTGACACTGCAGACAGCCAATGAGACTATAAAAGTAGCCCACAAGTCGAGTTTGAGTGTCTGGAAGTTAAACTCTGTCACAGCCACAATAGGGTCGCTGTTGTCCGTTCAAAAACTACTTACTTGCACAGATTATTCCACCGGCCAGTAAACAGTAGGCCTATAAAAGAAATAATATTAAATTATCTAGCTTACCGAAAAGTTTACAAAGTCGTGAAACGTACAATCACAAATCACAGTTACTAAACACAACAAAACAACTGCCTGAAAGCAAGTTAGTGAAAGGAAAATAAAGTTTGGAAAGAGACAGACAGGCACCACACGTCCGCCTCCAACTAACACTCTTCCATGAATGATGAACTCTCGCATTCTCTCGCATGATCCAGATTCTTGATGGAATTGTGTGAGGCAAAACAGTCAGTTTTATGTCTGTCATCAAAGAAGCCAAAACCAAAAGGATACACATACACACACACACATACACACACACACACACACACACACACACACACACACACACACACACACACACAACACACACACACACATGGCACATACCAGTGCTTCTGGCATGACATCATGCTGATCGCCATGCTAAACATGCAGTGTATAACACTGCAGTTGTACCACTCTGGAGTCCTTTTCCGTTGTTGAATACAATTATACATAGTTATCTTGGCCTTTGGGAAACAAAATCTTGTTTGTTCGTTACGTGTGATAGTCAATTTTGTTTGCTATAGATAGTAATTTACAAGGTAAAAAGGAAGTGGGCAGGGAAAATAAAACGAGTACTTCACTGCCAGGAATTCATTGTAAGCAGGTTCAATTACTCCACTATAATAACTCGAATGGATATGAGTATGTAATGTTACAACAAATGTGACATCATGATTCAAATGTCCTGATTATTTTATCACAATACTTGCATAATGTTAAAAATGAACACTGTGCTGAAGCGTATGTGTAATAAAATCTAGCTGAGTGCAATAAATAGAACTGAAAGCATAGTGATTGGCAAGACTGTACCTGTTCACACACTTAAACTGAAAAATGTCATGGTTGGAAATCATGTACCTCTCTCTCTCCTCTCTCTCTCTCTCTCTCTCACACACACACACACACACACACACACACACACACACACACACACACCACACACACACACAAACACACACATTCACACACTTATCTGCACATACACGCACAAACACTTATTTTACCTGCAAGGGTGTATGCTGCCAGCTGGCCAGAGCATCCAGTCTGGGAAAGAGATGATTCATCATCTTTTTAATTTCCTCATGCTGAGGGTATGTCTCCTCTTCAGGCTGAATGGACAAAAGAGAAGAAAAAAGACTGGCTGACTTCTAATGTCACTTATACAGTAGCTAGCAGTTACATACAGAGAGTATAATTAACACTTTGCATGCAGTTGCACACCACTCACATACAAAGGATAATACAATACACACTTTGCATGAAGTTACACACTCAGTATACATGATACAGGACCCCATCACTAGCATGAGGCAATGCTCAAGGAGCCAACTCTCTTGTTTATCTTTCACTTATCACAATTTAGAAAATCTGTCAGCATAGGTTAGTTTGTACTTGCATTCAACATTATTTCTAACTGAATGGTATTATATTAGATCTTATCTTATAATCCAGTCCCACAACCAGCATTGATATGAATAGGATCATGATTCTGGAAATTGGATGATGTAGTTGTATTTCAAGTCACCTGAATGTAACTTCACGGAAGATGAACACTGGTTTGTCTATTATGTTTTGTGCATTTATTCTTTGCCTTTTGTTTACACTTGACAAAGGCTAGTTGGCTGAAACTTTGCACTTGTCTTGTCCTGTTTTGTCTTGTTGCATCAAACATATGTTCTGATTTATTTTTAAGTATTTCTGTTTCCTATTTCCTGTTGAAGCTCAGTTTGTTTTGATGAAATGTTTCATGATGTGTGCCTGAAATGTATGCAGTTATAAAATAAACATATGATCTGACAAGCATACAGACTGACCACTTTTTTCGCTTCGAAAAACCAAGACTTGCACACAATGTGTGGTGTCATGAAATCAGGTCTGCTAAAGCTGGCTTCAATGTGGAGTCAAAATCAGTCAGGGCATATTTTCCCCAACAGAATGTTTGAGATAACTATTTCATTAAAAACTGTTCGGTATTAAAGTGAAAGATTGATACCTTAGTGTAGCTTCACCACCTCATGTGGTATTTTTTACCTGGTATCCAAAAACAGTGGTGCATGCAAGAGATTAAAATCGACTATTATCTCCATTTTGCCTGCTACAATGTCTGCTTGATGAATAAATGTACACTGCACATGTCAAAATGTGAACAAAAGCGTGGTGTCATAGTTTTGAAACTGGTTGAGTGCAAGACAGTCGCCACTTGTCAGCACCGACTTCAAAGTGATTTCACATGCAAGTTGGTGCCTTTTCCCCCACTTTATCATCGTATTTTGTTGATGAAAATACTCCTGAATAATCATTTTATTTACAGCCATCATTTTGAGTGAGTTATATTGATCATTGTAAAAACAAAATTTTCTGAACTAATGGTGAGTAACCCTGAACAAATGCTGACCTGCGTCATCTTTGCTTCTATTGTATTTTTGTGAAATATTCACTTTATTTCATACACTTTCCACAAAGTTGCCCTTGTTTACACTAAGAACAATAGATTTAATCCTATTTTCTACAGAAATGAGATCAATCTTCACGCCTGCTGGCTTTGATCATCAACTGAGCTTGTGCACAATGGCGCACTTGAAATACTGGTGTGCTGTTAGATGCAATGTCACTAATCATACACAAGTTCACTGAATGCACTAGAACAGATATTATTTTGATAGTTTTGAGGACTGAGTTGTAATAAGACAGTTGTAAACAACTATTGATTTAACCAACTAAATCTGATTTTTCATTTCATTTCTGGGAGGTTGTTGTGACTTGGACATGACTTGAGTATTCAACTCAACGGGATGCCAGATTTTATGATGCTGTGTTATAAACTAGATCACAATGGCAAGATCTGTGGCAGTTACATATATTTTGCATCTTTTTATAATCAGATGCCAGCTAGATGTTCAAACTCATGACAGTAAGTATCTCAGACACTGCTGGCTCAAGCCTACAAGCAGTTTGCATTCAACAGGATACCATCAGTCATAGTGTCCTGTTCAGTAGTGGACCACAACTCACTGAATGATAATTATCATTATGATCTGGGGATACGTGTAACAACTTGCAAATTCCAACTCAGATTATATTGAATATGATGAACATTTTGACATAATTTAAGGAGTTTTTGGTTTGTTACTCAGTACACTTTCAAAATGTCATTCTCAAGAGGCCCATGAAATTTATTGTGTAAGCCAGACAGGTGTGTATTTCGTATTAACTGAGTAAAAGGAATAGTACTGATTATATGAGGGTGAGTCAAAAAGTAATGCTTTTTTCTTTAGTGCAGGAACAATTCCCGACACAGGAACATGTATCATACATAAAAATGAAAATGGTCTTCTGAGGATCACATCTCTACTTCTCATAGTCACAGTTTCTCTCAATAGCAATGTTCCACCTTTGAATGAGGGCATGTATCCCTGCCTTGTAAAATTCTGTTGACTGTGCTTGGAGCCACGTCCTCATTGCAGTTTTCACTTCCTCGTCACTGGCATAATGTTTGCCTCTCAAACCCTCTTTCATGGGGCCGTAGAGATGATAGTCTGAAGGCACTACGTCTGGTGAGTATGGAGGATGCAGTAAAGTTGTCCACCCGAATGAGGCGATTCTCTCCCTTGTCCTGATGCTTGTGTGTGGTCGAGCATTGTCATGCAGAAGGAGGACATTACCAATTTGCAAGTTGGGTCTCGCTCGTCGGATTCTTGCTTTGAGCCTCGTCAGTGTCTTAATGTATGCCTCAGTTTATTGTCTCTCCTCTTGGCAAGAAATCAACCAGAATGACACCTTGAGCATCCCAAAAGACAGTCGCCATGATTTTCCAGCTGACTTTTCCGTCTTGAACTTTTTCGGTTTTGGTGACGTAGGGTGGCACCATTCCATTGACTGCCTCTTTGATTCCGGTTCATGATGCTGAATCCATGTTGCATCACCGGTAACAAGCCTTCCAAAGGTGTTGTCTCTTTGACTTTGTTCAAGAAGTTCAGTGCAGGCGTTGACTCTTGTCAGTCTTGCGTTCAGTAGTCAGCTCTCTCGGTACCCAAGGGACACACACTTTTGAAAACCCAAGTGATTTAACAATGTTATAAGCACTAACACTTCAAGGTTTTCTACCAACTCCTCAAGAATTATGCGCCTATCTTCTCTAATCAGAGCATCTGCTTTTGCTTTATTGGCAGGATTCAAAGAAGTGGACAGACGGCCAGAACGGGGTTTATCGGCTTCGCTCGCAGTTCCCACCTTTTCATCATTCAGACGACAGACCCAGCTGCCAGCATTGCTATAATCTAAAGTATTCTCCTTATACACATTCTGTAATCGTCTGTGAATGTTCACAGGGGTTTCCCCTTCAGCAACAAGGAATTCAATCACTGCTCTGTTTTTGACGCAGCTCTAAGGGGGCAGCCATTTTGAATTTTCCTCAAAAGTCTATGAACCAGAAACATACCAAACAAAATATTTCAGTCTGTAACAGTTATAATCATTTGTAACTGAGCAACATTTCAGGTAACTTTATCAAAAGCTTCGTCTGATATAAATAAAAAGGCATTACTTTTCGACTCACCACCGTAGTTAGGAAAATTAACTTTCTGTTCAATCATTATTCATAGATTAGAAACAGAGATAAAAGTAAGAAGTTGATGCATGCAAAATGGATTACTGTGACGGCAGTAACTAAATAATTTAACAGAAATGATGACACACTTGTCATGTATGTTCTTGTTTTTGAAACTGGTCAAAAAACGTCAAAATGCTATGAGAAATTATAGATACCTGACACAGTGCATACAAGCACACAATATTTTGGCCTATATCTATACTTACACTTCTGCGACTGTATACCCTAATGCTTCATACATCATTGCAGCTTTGACGCAGTTAGTACTGGAGCAACAATATTTATTGAAAGAAGAATAGGAAATGATAAAATGAAATAAGTAAAAAGACAAAATATGTTATGCAATGACATTAGTAAAAAGACAAAATAATGTTAGGACAGACAACTTTCAAACTGTCTTGTAGACAATGGATTGTTTGTTGTTTAAAGCCCAGCTGACTGCATAGAGCCATATCAGGGCTATAACCGCTTCAAAACATACAAAACTTCAACAGAAAAAAAAAGAAAAGAAAATTAAGTACACATAGTACATATCAATGCATTCGCGCACATAATCTAAGGACATGCCCCTGGCACTGACCACTCCATCCACAAGTCAGTCTTTAAATCTCAGACTCTGGTACAGTCTGTTCATTTTCTCTTCATCTTCATAGATCAGGTCAAGACTGTCTGGCCACTCAGTATACTGGAGCTTCCTTGGTATTCTATGGAATACCAAAATTTTTTTTTTCTAAAATGATCTGAACCGGTCACAGAGTCTGACTTGCACTGCAAGTGAAAGATTTTTCGCGCAGATCATGCATGTCAATGGTCATCAAAATTTGACTTTTCATCATAAACCAGCCACATAAATGTCATCTTCCATTTGGGAAAAAAGGTTTGTTGACTCCCTGAAGACTTGTTTTCTTGTTTTCACAGCAGAAGTATCTGACCCAAGAGCTATAGCTTTTGACCACTTCATCGCAGACACACGTGCTTTTATGACTGGAGGTGCAGGGTCACTGTTTATCAATATGAGAAAAACTGGGAGACTGGACTGGAAAACTCGCTAAACGGCATGGGCTTAACCCTCTGACTCCCGCACCCTATCCACCGACTTCAAAATCTTAACCCTTTGAATCCCGCACCCTATCCAAAGACTTCAAAATCTTCACCCTCTGACTCCCTCACCCTATCCACCAGCTTCCTGCAGTTTTTGCTTTGCTAACATGGTTGACAGTGGAGGATGTTGGTGGACAGGGTGCAGGAGTCAAAGGGTTAATTGCAGTATGCAGACAGACTGAAGTCATTATTGCGTAATGTCACTGCCAAGTGAAGTTTTATGTTTACTTGCGAGATATTATTTTGTGCTCACCATGGCAAGTGAAATATTCACAACTTTCACAGCTGATACAGTCATACACTGCCTAAAACATGTTTCCAATCAATAGATTGTATTATTGTCTGGATCTGTACGAATCGATTTTGATGGAAAATAATATGGCAAAGACACACAGGCTGGCACAAACACCTTTGAATTCAGCATTTGCTATTGCATACTCTTGTAAAATTACCTATCAGTCTTAGGGCATCAAAGGAAGATACTTTTGCAGCTGGCTTTGTTCCAGTATTAAAGTATTCCCAACATCCTGCTGTTTTAAAACACACACACACACACACACACACACACACACACACACACACACACACACACACACAAACACACACACACACACACACACACTTGCTCAAAATATCACAGACCAAACAGACAGAATAGAAGTATTCACAAATTCAGAAATGCAACTGAAAATTATAAAACTGTAAAACAACAAAATAAGCAAATACTCACAGCCTGCTGCTTGACAAACTCTTCTTGATACACTTCATGTAGGGACAATTTTGATTTTTCTTGGTCCAACGTTCGCTCCGTCCTTAGCGTGAATGCCTCTTCCCGTGGACGAACTTGGCGTATATTGTCATCGTATGCCTTGGATCTGATTTTCTGAAGTAGAACTTCTTCAATCGATGTTGTTACCTCCTCAGTAATCTCAGCAGCTGTTTGAACACAACACAAAATGACTAATAAAGTTTTTGACAAATAAACTGATTCAAATTTTTTTCAATATAGATTTTAAAAAAAACCCATTTAGGGCCACTGATATCTCAAACATTGCCTCACTATTCATATATACATACAAAAGCACTCAATGAAATATGTTTGAAACTCAAACTTACAAGAAGCCATGCACAAACAGATCAGAAGTCCTTGTCAACACATATTTACTAACGCACACACACACACACACACACACACACACACACACACAAACAAACAAAAATACATTATTTATGATGTCAGATTCCACAGATTGATCTTAATTCCTCAGTTCAGAAAGAAGAGAAAAAAAATGAAATATAGTTATTTAAAAAAATCATGACAAAGACTGGACACTGCCACAGACAAGAACACATAAGCATGTCAGAGACTTGACAATGCTACAGACAAGAACACATAAGCATGTCAGAGACTTGACAATGCTACAGACAAGAACACATAAGCATGTCAGAGACTTGACAATGCTACAGACAAGAACACATAAGCATGTCAGAGACTTGACACTGCTACAGACAAGAACACATAAGCATGTCACTTGTCAGAGACTTGACAATGCTACAGACAAGAACACATACAAACATGTCAGAGACTTGACACTGCTAACAAACAAGAACACATAAACATGTCAGAGGCGTGACAATGCTACAGACAAGAAGACATAAGCATGTCAGAGACTTGACACTGCTACAGACAAGAACACATAAACATGTCAGAGACGTGACAATGCTACAGACAAGAAGACATAAGCATGTCAGAGACTTGACACTGCTACAAACAAGAACACATAAACATGTCAGAGACTTGACAATGCTACAGACAAGAACACATAAACATGTCAGAGACTTGACACTGCTACAGACAAGAACACATAAACATGTCGGAGACCTGACACTGCTACAGACAAGAAGACATAAACATGTCAGAGACTTGACACTGCTACAGACAAGAACACATAAACATGTCAGAGACTTGACACTGCTACAGACAAGAACACATAAACATGTCAGAGACGTGACAATGCTACAGACAAGAAGACATAAACATGTCAGAGACGTGACACTGCTACAGACAAGAAGACATAAACATGTCAGAGACGTGACAATGCTACAGACAAGAACACATAAACATGTCAGAGACTTGACACTGCTACAGACAAGAAGACATAAACATGTCAGAGATGTGACACTGCTACAGACAAGAAGACATAAACATGTCAGAGACTTGACACTGCTACAGACAAGAACACATAAACATGTCAGAGACGTGACAATGCTACAGACAAGAACACATAAACATGTCAAGAGACTTGACACTGCTACAGACAAGAACACATAAACATGTCAGAGACGTGACACTGCTACAGACAAGAACACATAAACATGTCAGAGACTTGACACTGCTACAGACAAGAACACATAAACATGTCAGAGACGTGACACTGCTACAGACAAGAACACATAAACATGTCAGAGACTTGACACTGCTACAGACAAGAACACATAAACATGTCAGAGATTTGACACTGCTACAGACAAGAACACATAAACATGTCAGAGACGTGACAATGCTACAGACAAGAAGACATAAACATGTCAGAGACTTGACACTGCTACAGACAAGAAGACATAAACATGTCAGAGACGTGACAATGCTACAGACAAGAACACATAAACATGTCAGACTTGAAACTGCTACAGACAAGAACACATAAACATGTCAGACTTGAAACTGCTACAGACAAGAAGAAATGAATCCTGACAAAGAGTCTCATCCACTCCTTTCCCTTTTCTACCGTGTTTTTTCAAAACTGCTGAAGTCGACTTTTGTATGTCAGGTCAAACTGTAATTTTCTCTTGTATTTACCATCACCCTCCTGGCTGTGTGAACAAATTCCTTCCATGTTTCATAATGAAATAAAGGCTGTTCTTGATTACTGCACTGTTAAGATCATTAGAACTTGTATTCTTGGTGATGTCAATGTAACTTTGATGATCAAGATGACTGGGAAACCAAGTGCTTGTGTTCAGTGTCTGCCTAACCATTCTCCCTCTCACCTCATGGGTCACCTCACACACACGAAAAGCCATACAATGAACTGGCTGATCTTCTATAACACCAATCAACTTCTTACATCAGTCTCAGTCCTAGACCAACTTCCTTCAGCCATGTTGCTTTCACCCTGTCTGTCTAAACTTGTACGCTGGAAGCAAACTGCTACGAATTGCAACTTGAAATCTATCAATGTTAAATTCTTCTTCAGTGAAGCTGTTCATCGTCTCTACTCTCATTCAAATTCCTCTGATCCTGCTAGTCTTGAACCAGCTCCTAGACGAGCATGCACCCCCAACCAGTCATGTTCCACCTGACTGCCCATCTGCACCCTGGTATACAAACAGGTAGAAAGAAACTCTAGGGAGAGCTAGACAACAGAAGGTCTTCAGAGAAGTAACCCCCTTTAGACAAGTGTTTCGGCCCTGAATTCCTTACACTCTCGGGGGGCCGGGCCACATCCAGGTCATGACTCCTGGATGCCCTTCTGCTGTTGTCTATTTTTTTTTTTTTTTTTTTTTTTTTTTTTTTCCCACGCCGGGGATCGA
Source organism: Monoplex corrugatus (assembly GCA_030674185.1). Lineage (NCBI taxonomy): Eukaryota > Metazoa > Mollusca > Gastropoda > Littorinimorpha > Ranellidae > Monoplex > Monoplex corrugatus. The sequence goes on along the minus strand of JAPXFY010000013.1, from coordinate 76,503,379 downwards.
ACCTGGGCGATTCTGCGCTTCAGAACTGCGGTACGCGGTTTTACCAATGTGCTAACGGGGCACACATCATCTGTAGGGAATTTAATCCTTATGAAGTTCACTTTTTTGGTTCCTCCTTGCCCAGATCCAGCTTGAGCTCCTTTCTGCTGCCTCTGCCATCGCTTTAAGGGCTCTAGTCCTCTTCTTCCCAGAAATGGCGAGTTGTTTCATGAGATCATAAGCGGAGGTGCCCACAAACCCTCTTGCCCCGACCTCTATGGCGAAGATTTTGACCCGCAGACCTGCTTTCTTCAGGGTGCTGGCAAGACCGGCGTATTTTTCGGTCTTGTAGATATGTGCTTCTTCCATTCTGCTTTCGTATGGCACAGTGAGTTCTATCAGAATCACTTGTTTCGAGGAGTCAGAGTGGAGAGCGATGTCTGGTCTCATGCCTGTCTTGCTGATGACATCTGGGTAATTTCTCCACTCTGGGAGGTCTGCTGTACACTCCCAGTCGACTGCTCCATCCAGAAGACCCTTTGGCAATGTGCTGGTTGTCATAGCCCTTTCGGGCCAGACCTGTTTCCCTCCTGCTTTGTAGAACGTTGTCATAGCAATTGGTGCGTTTGGGGTCATGGTTTTTTCGCTAACCACATCTGTGATCACTTTCAGAACTTGGTTGTGCCTCCATGTATACCTTCCTTGGGCTAGCGCTACTTTGCAAGAGCTTAGGACATGTTCCACTGTTTGTTTCTTCTGACAGAGCGGACATGCTGGGTCGTCTGCTTTCCCCCATTTCACTAAGTTTGCATTCGAGGGGAGCAGGTCATATACAGATCTGAGGAGGAAGCTTATCCTTAGAGGAGCCATGTGCCACATATCGTTCCAGCTGAGACTTCTTTGGAGTGCACTGTCCCATGTTGTCCATTGCCCCTGTTGACCTTGCTGGACTGCCTTCTGCACTCTTTTGACATCTTCTTCTTCCTTCAACTCCTGTATGATCATGTCTCTTTTTTCCTTCCCTTTGGCTTTGGACCACCACTGCATTTTTGTTGCTCCCAGTCCCTGTCTGTTGGTTTGCGTGTGTCCAATTATTTCTTTGATGCTGAGGTTTCTCTTGGCATTGTTTACAGCCTCTTGGACTTTCCACTTTCTGCCAGTTCTCAGCTTTGGATGAACTGCTCTCACGATATTGTCCTCCGATTCCTCCAGCATGCTCAACAGTCTTGCTTTTCCAACTTTGTATTCCTCCACTATGGATTTCAGAGGTAGCTTCAGCATTGCTTGACGACAGTAGAATGCAACATCAGTGAGACCAGGTGGGACACCGAGCCATTTTCTTGTGTATTTGTTGATTTTGGCTTCCATTGCTTCGACTGTGCTGGTGCAAATGTCATAGATTAGCAGTGGCCACAGCAGCTTTGGTATCAGCATGAACTGTAGACACCAGACTTTGTATTTGCCTGGCAGTCCGCAGTTATCTATTTTCTTCAGGCCTTCTTCTGCTGTTTGCTTGGTTTCACATCCCCTTTGTGTGTCTTTCAGGGAGTCATCATACCATCTTCCGAGACTTTTTACTGGCTCTTCTGTGACAGTGGGGATGGCTTGGTTGGCTACCATGAATTTGACTGAATCTGCCACTTTTCCTTTTCGCAGTGAGAGACTTCGGGATTTCTTAGGTTTGAACCTCATTCTTGAAGAGGCCACCAGCTCATCCAGCTGCTTTAAGATTTGGTGTGTCTCTTCCTCATCCGTGGACAAGACTGTTGTGTCATCCATGAAAGCTTTCAGAGGAGGCATCTGGTATCCATCTCCCAGATTCACTGGACCTGAACTCTTCATTGCAGCTTTCAAGATGACTTCCATTGCCAACACGAACAGTATGGGAGAGATTGCACAGCCCATTGCAATGCCCACCTCTAGGTCTATCCAGTCCGTGGTGTATTCTTTGGTAGAGAACCGCATTGAGAACCCTTGGAAATACTTCCTCAGCATTGTTCGGATGTTTTCTGGGATGTGATACATTTCAAGAGCCAGCTGGATCATATCGTGTGGAACTGATCCATATGCATTCGCCAGATCAAGCCAAACTACGTCAATGTCTCTCTTCTCTGTTCTTGCTTTTTGGATGGCATCCCAAATCAACGTGGCATGTTCCAAGCATCCAGGCATTCCTGGTATGCCTCCCTTTTGGACTGACATATCCAGATACTTGTTTTCAGTCAGGTATTTTGTCAATCTTGCTGCCATAACAGAGAAGAAGATTTTCCCCTCGACGTTCAGAAGTGATATTGGCCTGAACTGATTGATGCTGCTGGAGTTCTGCTCCTTCGGAATGTACACTCCTTCAGCTCTCATCCATTGGTCGCTGATCTTCTGATTCCTCCATGCTGATCGAATCATCTTGTGGAGCCACTCGAGCACTTTTGGGCATTTCTTGTAGAGCAGGTATGGTATTCCGTTTGGTCCAGGTGCTGACTTGGCTCTGGCTTTCTTTACTACGTTCTTCACTTCATCCAGTGTTGGTGGTTTGTTATTGAATTTTCCTTCTGGCGCTGCAGGCCAAACCAGATTTTGGATTTCAAGTGGTGCCTCGCGCTGAGAATCGGAATATGTTTCCCTGAGATGCTGCTCTAGGGTTTCCTTGCCCACTGTGAGAGTCCCTGATTTGGGTTGTTCAAACAGCTTTCTTGCAAAGTCAAAGGGATCTTTGAAGAAACGATCTTGAGTCTTCTTCTTTTTGCTCTTTCTTCGCCTTGCTGATTCCACTTTGCTGAGAGCATTGTGTTTGGCCTTCAGATCTTTCCAGAGTTCCAGGAGCCCTTGCTTCTCGAATTCTGAGGCAGTTTTCATTCGCTTTTTAAGCTTCCTTTCTCCCTCCGGATGCTCTCCATCTGTTGCTGTCTTCTGGATTTCTGGGGAGGCGTTTTTGTCTTTGGCTGCTTCACTCCATAAGTGTCCCTGCAGATAGAGTATATGATGTCTCCGTATGTGTCAAGTTTGTGTTCCAGCGTACTGTTCCCTATTAGCGCATTCAGCTTAAGGACAAGTTCCTCATCTAATTTCTCCCATTGTTCTTTTGCACCGGCAGGCGGCAAATTGAGTTTTCCACGTTTGGCGTTAAGAGCTTGTGCAAAATCCGCATCAGAACCGTCAGCGTGGATGTCCTTGGCACTATGGTTTAATTCCTGGCCTTGGTCATCCAACGTCTCACCTGCTATCGCAGTGCGCTGCTGCTGGTTCGTATGTGTCTTCAAACAGCCCATTTTTGTCCTGTGGATCTTCATGCCGCGTTTGGTGGTGAATCTCCTTCCACACGCACACGGAAATTCCAACTGGTCATTAATCATGGTCCGTTGTGCGTTTCCAGTCGTGATGGAGTCAGTGCCGATGGATTCATCATTCTCTCCCCCTTTCGGTGAATCCTGGGAGCATCTTTCATTTGGAAAACTCGTGGCATGTTATCAAAGGCAAGGTGGGAAGCCAACCCACAAAGCCCGCAGATCTAGTCTTTCCCAGTGTCCTTCGGTCTTTCCCGAATGTCCTCCGAACTATTCCCGGAAGTCAATGGACTGACCATGTGCAGGTAGAAAGAAACTCTAGGGAGAGCTAGACAACAGAAGGTCTTCAGAGAAGTAACCCCCTTTAGACAAGTGTTTCGGCCCTGAATTCCTTACACTCTCGGGGGGCCGGGCCACATCCAGGTCATGACTCCTGGATGCCCTTCTGCTGTTGTCTATTTTTTTTTTTTTTTTTTTTTTTTTTTTTTTTTTTCCCACGCCGGGGATCGAACCTGGGCGATTCTGCGCTTCAGAACTGCGGTACGCGGTTTTACCAATGTGCTAACGGGGCACACATCATCTGTAGGGAATTTAATCCTTATGAAGTTCACTTTTTTGGTTCCTCCTTGCCCAGATAACAAAATAAGGCTAGCCAAAAAGCTCATGGATGTGCCAAACGTCAGTGGCGGTCCTCTAAATCTGTAGTTTACAAATTTCTCAAGAGCACATGAAAACAGTTACAAAAATTATTTCAAAAGCTGAAACTATTATTCCACCTGGGTCCATGAATTTACAACTACAAAATACTTGTTGTGCCTGATCTTTTGGGTACTACTAAGTCATCACCACTTCCCTCTAATATCAGTATCTGTCCTCCAGATCTCCCAGAGGCTTTTTCAACTTTTTTCTCTTCTAAGATTTGATATCAACATCATCCAGGTGTATGCACCAACATCCGCAAGTACTCAGGAAGACATCGACAACTTCTACAAAGTATTAGAGATGGCCAAGGACCAATGTAAATCACAAGAAGTTACAGTCATGATGGGAGATTTTAATGCTAAAGTGGGACAGGATAGGGTGGAGGATATAGTTGGACCTCATGGCCTTGGTACACAAAATGAAAGGGGAGGGAAACTTCTGGAATGGGCACAGATGAATGAGTTCATAGTAGGAAACACCTGGTTTGAGCAGCCTAATAGAAGAAAATGGACTTGGACGAGTCCAGGGTATAATACCAAAAATCAGACTGACTACATCCTGATCAACAAAAGATTTAGAAATTCTTTACTGTCACAAAAACACTGCCAGGCGCAGACTGCAACAGTGATCACAATCCTTAGTGGGAAGGTTTAGGCTGAAATTAAGGAAAAGGAAACAGACCAAAAGCAACATCAAACTAAACCTTGAACTCTTAAAAACAGATCAAGTCATACATAAAAAATTTAATGTACATGTTCAAAACAAATTCAGTGCTCTGGAAGACGTTGGTGACAGTGAGGAACAATGGACAAAGTTGAACAATTCCATAAATAAAGCTTGTGAAAAAATCCCTCAGGCAGATAGAAAAGCAAAAAAAGCTGGATGACTAATGAAACTTTGGGCTTGATGGAGGAAAGGGGGGAGGGCAAAGAGAAATGAGGAGATATACAGGAAGATAAACAAAGAAATCAGGAATAGGTGCAATGAAGCTAAGGAAGCTTGGCTGAACACAAAATGCAAAGAAATAGAAGACTGACACAAAACGGATCCTCAGAGCATGTGCAGACGAATTGAAGAAATTCTCCACAGGAAAAATACATGCACATCAACTGGTTGCTTAAAATCGAAAGATGGCATGCTTATCATGGAAAAAGACAAAATATTAGATAGATGGGGAGAGTACATTAAAGACCTTTTTGAGGATGACAGAAACGAAGAACACATTATGAAAAAGAACTCTTGAAGGACCACCCATAATGAAAGATGAAGTTAGAGCAGCACTGAAAAAGATGAAATCAGGAAAAGCCCTAGGACCAGACAACATTACTACAGAGGTGATTGAAGCCCTGGAGGAATTTGACATAGAAAAAATAACAGTCCTCCTAAATGAAATTTACGACACTGGCAAAATCCCCAAAGATATGTCAAAATCAATTTTCATTGCACTTCCAAAGAAGACAGGGGCTATAGAATGCAAACTCCATCGCACAATCAGTTTGATGAATCGTAACAAAAATCCTGTTAAGAACAATCATGATGAGGACAAGGAACAGAATCAAAAGAGAAATAGCAGAAGAACAGTGTGAATGTGTGGAAGGGAAAGGAACTATTAATGCCATATACATCCTAAGAACTATCATAGGTCAACTGAGATGAATAAGGATTTGTATTTATGCTTTGTTGATTATACCAAGGCTTTCGATCGGGTAAGACATGAAGAATTGATCAACCAACTGGAGAGACTCAATGTTGATGGAAAAGGTATACGAATAATCAGAAATATGTACTGGGAAAAAACAGCTGCAATGAGAATAGAAAACAATATAAGCTCTTTCCAAAACATCAAAAGGAGTCAGACAGGGTTGTGTTTTGTCACCAGATCTGTTTTCACTTTACAGGGAAAACATCATAAGAAACCTAGAAGAAGACCCTGGATTAAAGGTTGGAGGGAAAATGATAAACAACATTCGGTATGCAGATGACACCGTGCTAATTGCAGAAAATGAAAGGGACCTACAAAACCTTGTGAATATACTAGAAATAGAAAGCAAAGGTAAGGGTTTGGAACTAAACAGCAGGAAGACTGAAGTCATGGTGATCACTAAAAAACATGAAATCCCCGCATGCATAATAATATCAAATGGCACAACCTTGACACAGGTTAATAAAATCCAAAACAAGTGTGACTGCCCGCGTTCAAGCAAACAGGAACCAGAAAAAACATGAAAGAAGAATATGAACTCGTATTTGATACAACAAAACAAGACAGGCGCAAATTTTCGGCCAACTGACCTTTGTCAAGCGTAAGATTACAAACAAACAAACGCTAGATACAAAAAATTTGAGAAAAAGACTGAAACTTCCCTGCTGCTGTCTTAAACGTGAGAAAAGGAACAAACTTATTACAGGTTAATAAGTTTAAATACCTGGGAACGGTCATTTCATCAGATGGCAGATGCACATCGGAAATAGCCAGCAGAATCAGCCAAGCCAAAACAGCATTCAAGAAGATGACAAGCTTTCTTACCAACAAATGCCTATCAATTAACATCAGGAAGAGAGTTCTTGAATGTTATATAGAACCAATACTGTTGTACGGATGTGAGGCGTGGACAGTCAACAAGCAAAGCCAGAACAAGATTGAGGCAGCCGAGATGTGGTTTCTAAGAAGAATGTTGAGAGTTCCATGGACAGCAAAGAAAACAAACGAGACAGTCTTGATGGAGGCAGACACAAGTAGATCATTCATAAGGAAGATTAGGAAAAGACAGGCAACATTTATAGGCCATTTTATGAGGAAGGGGGATTTGGAGCACCTGGTCACAACAGGAAAGCTGGAGGGAAAGAGAGCACCAGGAAGACCCAGGGAGAAAATGTTAGACGGACTTGCGGAGTGGCTGAAGACGAGGAGGATGGAGGAGATGCTTGGGGCAACATGAGCTAGAGACAGATGGAAGCCCATGATCGCCAACACCATGCGGCAGGGCACCTGATGATGATGATGATGAAAATTGATGAGCTTAGAGCCAATAGAGACAAAACCTCTTGTCTTCCATCTCATCCTGATCTTCTATTCACAGGCCTCCCAATCATTGAATTTCAACCAGTTTCTGAAAGTCTGATCGCCAGCATCCCGAAAGAATTGTCATCCAAATCTTGTGAACTTGATCCCATACCTGCCTCTCTCTTTTCACAAACACATCCTGCCTGAGCTTCTTCCATTCATCACCCATATCAAATACACCTCTTCTCACTGGATCTGTCCCATCTTCTATCAAAACAGCCATTTTCGACCTCTGCTAAAAAGGGATAATCTCAATCCTAACACTCTCAAAAAATATCACTGTGTCTCCAACTTGCAGTTTCTTTCCAAATCTTCTTGAAAAAGTGATTCTGAAACAGCTGAGTAATCATCTCTCAGCCAACAATGTTTACTATCCTTTTCAGTCAGTTTACCATTCTACCACAGCACAAAAATTTTCTGGTTCATATTATGATTTGTTGCTTTCAGCTGATTGTTGCCAAATTTCACTGCTTAATCTTTTAGATCTTTCTGCTGCTTTTGACACCACTGACCACCACATCCTCCTCTCCTGACTGAAGCAAACATTCAGAATCCACGGTAGTGCTCTTTCATGGTTTATGCCATATCCATCCAACCACTTTCACTCAGTCATAGTAAATGATTTTAACACTATCCCTAGATATGACTGCTGGACAGGTTCCCCCCCCCCCCAACCCCACCCCCCACCCCATTCTGTGAACAGCTGGCCCTGCCAAATCCCTGCCAATGTAACAATTTTGGCATTTTTCTAATTTAGTTAATGAGGGTACTTTCCAGTACCATGAGACCACGTCTGTATAGCTTGAAAATGCATTTACAAAAAATGGAAAATTACCTCACAGAAAACGTCAGTCTATGATGTAATTCTGAGCCAAATTTCGTTATTCATCTTTGATCCGTCCTACGGTTCTGACAGTGTATGTCAAGGCCCTGTCAGACATTGATTTGAAAAATGGCAAAGAAAATGGCATTTTCAACAGCAGATTATTGCAGCTACATCAAGGTACGTGTCGCCCTCGGAAAGAATGCACCCGAAATACTTGCGGACATGAAAGCTTTGGGACAACCTTCTGCTCCTTCGAAAGCAACTGTGTTAGATGGGAAAAACATTTTGCAAGTGGCCAGGCCAGCACTGAAGACAACAGGGGGAAAATGCGAAAAAGCAAAAAGTGCGATGAAAAGTTAGTGGCTAGTGTGAAGGCAATGGTTGATGCTGATTCAAGAGTCAGCCTTGAAAAGATCGCTGATTGTCTCGACATTCATTCATCAACTGCATCGAGGATCCTAAGAAATCAGCTTGGCTACAGGAAGGTGCCATCATGATAGATCCCTCAGATTTTGATGCCAGAAAATAAGGGGGGTAGGTTACGTTTCTGCCAAGATATGCTGAAAATTTACAAGAACTGCGCGACTCTAAGCAGCTGGATGAAATTGTGACAGGTGACGAAACCTGGGTGTACATGTATGAACCTCGGAGAAAGTCACAGAACAAGGCCTGGATTCCTAAAGGTGGGATTCAACCTCAAATTGCTCATCATCAACGTTCGCAAAAGAAGCTGTTATACACCATCTTTTTCAACACAAAGGGGATCGTGCTACAGAAACCATGAAAACAAGGAGAGACCATCACCGGAAAGTTCTACTGAGACTCAGTACTATCTGACATCAAGAAGTTTTATGCAACTTCCCGACCAACCGCAGGCATGAGAGGAATCAAGATTCTTCATGATAACGCACCTGCTCACAAGTCAAGGCTCATACGAGAATACCTTGCAATCAAGAATGTCCATACTTTGCCACACCCTGCTTACTCCCCAGGCCTTGCACCCTATGACTTTTACCTGTTTCCACATCTGAAGAAATCACTGGCAGGAAGAAGTTTCAAGAGCTGAGCAGCCTTGGGAACGGTGGTTTTCCAGTGTCTGTCACATATACCCAAAGAAGCCTACAGAGCGGCATTTCTACAGTGGATCGAGCGAATGCAGAAGTGTGTGGCAGCAGGAGGAATGAATAATTTTTTTTGCCAGTGAGTCTTTGACGTATAAGTTCGTTGGTCTCAGTCTACTGGAAAGTACCCTCGTATTGCTGTTTTTGATCATTGTTGATATCATGTTTGGTATCTTTGAAAACGAAAATTCAACAACATTTAGATGGACATACTTTCAACATTCTTAAAAGATTCCATAATGAGATTGTGTGCATACATCAGGTAACTAAAACGCACAAATAAAAGAAAAACATTTCAAGGTCTGATGATCATCATTTAGTCATAGTATGCCAACAAACTGACACCAAAACAGCACTTACCTAATAGTTATGCTCATGGTGCATTTCACTACCAACTGCGATTCAGTTTGACGGAATTTCATATAATTTGACAAACAACAACAAATCACACAGCATCTTTAGATCAATCACTCAGCACAAGTAAGTTCTCTGCTAGAAACAGGTACATACACCTCTTGTTTTCCATAATGCATACATGCATAAGTGTATGTATAAAACTATAATCAAAAGCAGTTGTTCACATTTTCATAAGCCACATGTTGATCTTGACAAACACACTTAATTAGAAAGTCATCACGAAGTCAGAACTGTAGTTCGTTTAGCAGCACAGCAGAGAGCAAACACAGACGCGCGAAAAAGCAACCCACACAGCTCTCTCTCTCTCCCTGTTCTTTTTTTTCACATGCCTGTAGCCGGCAGGATAGAGAAGGCAGGTTCCTGTTTTCCAACCTGGAAACACACTAAGTGTATCTCTGGTCACAGCCACAGGCAGGATAATCAGGAAAGATGTTTCGTCCAAGCTAAATGTCCCAGCAAGTTGAGACTGGCCTGACCTTTAGTACAACTAATTAAGTGGGCTGGCCGACTTAGACATAATTACTTCAGTCCCAGCATTGTTTTTTTGTTTTGTTTTTTTTATTTATTGTTGTTTAAAGCCCAGCCAACTGTGTAGAGCCATATCAGGGCTATAACCAGTCAAAACATACAAAACTTCAACAGAAAAAAAGAAAAGTAAATAAAGTACACAGATCAATGCATTCGCACACATAATCTAAGGACATGTCCCTGGATTGACCACTCCGTCGAATCTATCATGCAGGGGATTTAAAAAAACACACCTGAATACAAATTTAAGCATATCTAAGGACACCAAAACATATAAAAACAGGCCTAAATTACCTAAAATTGCTTCTGCATATATCATCTCCCAACTATTACTATAAACAAACATATTATCTCCCTTGAATTTCATTACAGGCGGACTTTACTGTACTGTGTTTCAGTACTTCAAGATTCTCAGAACTCGATTTCGATTTCAACATCACAGTGAATTCCTTTTTCTCACTTTTACGTTAAGCTCATCATGGTGTCCGCATCATGACATTACATTACATATTTTGAGTTTCTGTTGACAGCAAGCAGTTCTATCACAAATTCAGCTAAATGGATGCTCTTGGGTCTGAACTGTGCAACAACACTGGACTGTTCAAGACAATACATTGGATTGTCCAAAACAGCAAATCGGCCTGTCCGGGACAGTAAACCAGCCAGCCTCAGACAGCAATCTGGGCTGTCCAAGACAGTAAACTTGGCAGCTATCACTGTAGCAAACTGAACTGCATCTGCACAATCAAGACATGGCTGCTTCACATTCACAGCAGCATAAATCACAATGGAGTGTGATTTAAACAAATAGACTAATGCCAAAGGCAGAATCTATAACAGAATATAACATGAATTCAAATTAGTGACATAAGAACACACTATTTGCTGAATTAAGCAGTAAGTGACAACTCATTCTCAATATGTTGGTAGGAACTGAATCATTGAATACTTTTTTTTAACTATCAAGTATGACTGTTTGGTTACAGATAAATTACCAAAACTTTCACCAAACTGTTGATGTTAATACGTCAATTTTAAGAAAGAATTTAATGATTAATAATAACACAAACATTCAGAAATCAAGCTTGACAGCGAGCCCAAAACACCATGTGTGGTCACTGATAAAAGTCATGCTCACAACGATCATTTCATTTCATTTCTTGTCTTTGGTTTCATTCTTGTATCAAGATTTGGCGCCTTATAAATGTCATTTTTATTATCAAAGACCTGACATTGCTACAAACAAGAACACATGAATCGTGACAAAGATCTGACACTGCCACAAACAAGAACACATTAATCATGATGACAAATATCTGATACTGCCACAAACAAGAACACATTAATCATGACAAAGACTTGTTTTTTGTTATTTTGCATAGCACTATGCCAGGGCTATAATCATTTCAATACACACACAATACTTCAACAAGAAAAAGGGGAAAGAAAATCAAGCACACATATCAATGCGTTTGCACACATAATCTAAGGAGATGCCCCTGGCGTTGACCGCTCCATCCAATTTATCGCACAGGGAATTTAAAAAACACATCTGAATACAAATTTAAACATAACTAAGGACACTGAAACATACATATAAACAGGCCTAAATTACCTCAAATTGCTTCCGCATATCTCATTTCCCTAGAGCCAAAAATGCACTTAATACATGTACCCAGTTATCAATCCAAGAGAAAGTATGTAAGACTTTTTTAAACACATACAGGTGAATGGACCAGCAAGGCAGAAAATGATAGGAAAAAATGACAGAAAGCAAAGGAACAAGGCAGAAACAAAGAATATGACAGAAAAGTGGAAATTTCTAGCACAGAATTTCCAGAAGTAGATACTGTTTATACTGAAAGAGCCCCCGGCATCCCCACAGGGGAATTCACAATGATCAGTCAAGTTCACAATGATAAGATATGCTTCAAACTCTGTCTCTTGAAAGTGTAGGAGATAAAATCAAATTATCAAGAAGTACCTGGTAACTTACTTAAGATATCAACACTTCCCCAATGAACCGCACCTGGAATCACATGTCCTATGAACAAGTGAAGTGATCTGGAATTAAAAGGTAGGGGGGTTTGTGTGTGTGTGTGTGTGTGTGTGTGTGTGTGTGTGTGTGTGTGTGTGTGTGTGTGTGTTGGTGTGTGTGTGTGTGTGTGTGTGTGTGTGTGTATGTGTGTTTGTGTTTGTGTGTAAATACATGTGTGTGTCTATCTTTCTGTCCGTCTATGTGTCTGTGAACCTGAAATCAGAGTTTACAAGAATTTTTTTTTTTTTTTGGCTTACAAGAGTGTGGCGAGTAAGTTACCTAACTTCCCTTATTTCCCTGTTTCCCTTTTTTTCTATTAGGTTCCTCAACTGTGCCAAATACATTTTTGTAATGAAATAATGTTCTTCCTTTTTTTCGACCCCATCCCCAACCCCAACCTGAATAATTCACACTTCTGTTCATTACTTCATTAATGCTGCCCCACAAACTCCTGTTACCTGCCTGGGTATCCAACAGTTAAATGAATCATTTTTAAAATTGTAAATAATTTTTACTCAATGTTAATTTCCAAACTCATTTGGACTCATGGTACGTTACACACAATCAGGGTTTTTAGTTGAACACTGGAAACAGCCAAAATGCTACTGCTAAAGGAACAATCAGAAATGTGAATTCTTCAACATCCACAGAGGAGTCAAGACAAGGTTGTATCCTCTCACTGTATCTCTTTAACATCTACATTGAACAAGTCATGAAAGATGCTGATACAGAAGGCATGGGCATAAAGATGGGAGGAAAAAATCTTACAAACTTGTGCTATTCCAATGATACTGCAATGTTAGCAGACAACATTACCAGCATAAAAAGAATTCTATACAGGGTAGCTCCAGCAGGCAAAAAGGCCTGTCTAAACTTGAACACCAAGAAAACAAAAGGCAAAGACACTGAAAACAATCATGACATCTTAAGAATTTCACATATCTTAGCTCTGTAAAAACTGATGATGAAACCTGCTCCAAAGACATCAAAATAAGAACTGGAAAGGCAAAGCAAAAAATGGTCCAACTCAACAACATCTGGAAAGACAGAGACATACCAAATAGCCTGAAAGTTAGATTTCTACAATGTTTGGTCTGGACAGTCATGATTTATGATCTACGAAGCCTGGACTTTTAAGAAAAACGGATTGCAGAGATGTGGTTTTATTGGAGGCTACTACGTGTAAAATGGACAGATAGAAGAACAAATGAAAGTGTCCTGGGAAACTTGATCCCACTAGAAAACTACAAGCAGACATCAACAAGAGAAGACTAAAATACACTGGCCATGTGTCACGCAACAAGAACCGGGACCTCACGGCAACCATCTTTCAAGGAAAAACTGTGGCAGAAATGAAGAAAGGCAGACCCCCAATCTCATACACCAAGAACACAGCCAACATCAGTGGCCTAAATATTCAAGAAATTGTCCACAAAAGTCAAGACAGAGCGGTCTGGAGAGAGATGGTGATGTCCAGGTGTGCAGTGGCCAACATCGAACCTGGTGACACCATCAGGTGAGACAGGTGAGGTGAGGTGAGGTGAGAAAGTTTACCAAAACCACACAACTACAATATGCAAGTAAAAACATCGAAAAAGAATTTGCAAACCACAATCAATCATCATCATCACCATAAAAGTTATGTGTAGTCAAATGCGAGTGTTATGAATATCAAATAATCAATGAAGGTCACATAAAAAGTGACTAAATTGTTATATATTTACTATTTTCACATCAACCATTCTTTTGTCCTTAATGGTCTTGTTACTTTTTTCATTATTAGGCAATCACACATTCAAACTTTTCACATTCATAAATTTTTAACATTCAGCCGGTTGGTATTGTTTTCACTGTTGACTGTGATGAAGCGCCTTTATTGAATATCAATACAGGATGAACATAGGTAAGTAAGATTAGGTAATCATACTAATAAATTGGAAACATTCAGATATGTTGGCACTCTATTTGTTCAGTTGATCATGATGAAGAGCCTTGCTTGCTATAACACTTTTTGATGTAAGATGAAAACATTTTAATAATTTGATTATTTCACTTACAAAGTCCAAACAGTCCATGTCAAAAGTATGTACGCGGCACTTTACAGAAATAGAACAAACGATGTGCATGCACACACACACATACATACACACACACACACACACACACACACACAGAGGATGCTGAGCTCAGTTACACTCAACCTGCTATGCGTGTGACCCTTGATCCAAGTTGTCAGCCTGTATCTCTAACATACATGTACACACACACACATGCATAGAGGATGCTGAACCACAGTACATTCAGTCCATTAAGGTCTGACCCTTGACCCAAGCTGTCCTGCTCTCACTGTCTCACTTTCAAAACACACACACACACACACACCACACACACACACACACACACACACACACACACACAAACACATGTGCAAGCTCACACAAACACAGCCTATGAGGCATATACCCCTTGACCCATGTTGTAATCCTCTCTCTAACCAGGTGGCTCCTCCTGATCATGAACATGAGCCTGATGAAAAGGCCACCAGCAGAGGTGGTGCACCAGCATGAGGCATTCAATCAACTGACATATCATTCAGCCAACAAACAAATTATTCAACGTTTGTCAATTAGTGAACCAGTCAACCAGAGCATCCCTCAATCAATCTACTGATAAGACACTTAAAACAATTACTTAACTAATTACAATCAATTATCACAGACTATTAATGAAATAAAGATAATTACAATCAATTATCATACACTACTAACATAATACAGACAACCATCAGCTAGGAAGTTCAACAGCAGTGTGCAGCTTGTTCAAGAGGGAGTCATGGCACACAACCAATTCTACATGCGCCCCACTAACATCTGACAACAGTATTTACTTAAATAATTAATCAACAATTAATCAAATAATCATTCCTATAAAACAAATAGTCATCATTATCAATACAGTCAATCAAATTCATCAATCAATCATCCAATCAATCAGCCAACTAATGTACTATTCATTCATTCAGTAAACTAACAAATCAAAATAATCAATAAGTCCTGCACACCATTCTACGTTGTTCGCAGGTCCAAACCGAAAATACAGCCAAACACTTCCATGAGGCAGCTGAGCAGAAGCAGGATCAGCGAATTCTGAGTCAGACACAAGATAAGAACTGACTGCCATAAAAGTCCGGTAAGTTTTGTTATTTCATTTGTTAATCATCATCATCATCAAGTGCCTTGCCGCATGGCGTTGGCCATCATGGCCCTCCATATGCATCTGTCCCTTGTTGCCGCAAGCACATCCTCCACCCTCTCTGTCCCCAGCCAACCTGCAAGTCCATCCAATATTTTCTCCCTGAGTCTACCTGGTGCTCTCCTTCCCTCCAGCTTTCCTGTTGTGATTAGATGCTCCAATTCCCCTTTCCACATAAAATGGCCCACAAATGATGCCTGTCTTTTCCTATTCTTCCTTATGAACGATCTTCTTGTGTCTGCCTCCATCAAGACTGTCTCGTTTGTTTTCTTTGCTGTCCATGGAACTCTCAACATTCTTAAAAACCACATCTCGGCTGTTAATACATGTTGTTATTGTTGTGAAGTATCTATGTGTTTTACCATTTGTCAATGTATCTGTTTGTCCATCTCAATTTCCATAACCCAATACATGAGTCAGGCCTAAAGCGCATACATGTGTTTTAACTCTGTGATCACCATATATCCATATATTAATCTTTTTTTTTTTTTGTTTCTTTTACTCATGACCAGTAAAAAAAAACAAAAAAAAAACAAACTCTCAAAGGAATTTTGTATGTGTGTGTGTGTGTGTGTGTGTGTGTGTGTGTGTGTGTGTGTGTGTGTGTGTGTGTGTGTGTGTGTGTGTGTGTGTGTGTACATGCGCACGCGCGTGTGTGTGTGTGTGCGTGCATGAGTGCGTGCATGTGTGTGTTAGAGATACAGAATGACAACATGGGTTAAGTGTCACATGCCTAACAGATTGAGAGTATCCTAGCTCAGTATCTGCTGTGCATGTGTGTATGCGTATTGTTTGTTCTATCCCTGTAAAGTGCAAAGAGCATGCCTTTGATATGGACTGTAAACTATTATCACTTCTTTTCCATCTGCCTTTATCTGGTTCCTCATCTCTTGAAGAGTTGCTGATAAGCAAGATAGATCACAAGAGATGCTGCATAAATGTGGCTAGAAATTGATTACAATATGCCACCCTTCTGATAAAAAACTAATATTGCTGACAATGGTAGATATACGTATCTTTCATGTAATTTGAGGTGGTAAACTACGAGTCTGTATGTTCATTTGTAAAATATGTATAACACATTTTATACAGTAAAATCCCTCCAGATCATGCTATTTTTTAATTAACTGTCCAACAATTTTATTCAAAAATACTAGGCCTACCAGAAAATAATACATTACTACGACAACATTGTTTATCAATATAGTACAAAAGAAATAAGTGTCAAAATTTATGTGATATTTGGTGACATATATATATGTGGTGTAGGCAAAACCCACTTCAACAAAATAGGCTAGATCTCTGTTTGATCTGAGATAACACTGCCCTGTATATAGATGATAAATAGTACGTAATGATTTGAATCAGTAATTAAAGAATTTGCGTTTCTTCCATATGCATAAGAAACAATTTTACAAGTCCATGAAGAAGACTTACAATTTACAATTCCCAAAGATGTATTTTTCGAGGTTTCATTATTGAAGATCCAAAATAATCACGTATGTCTCAGTGAAAAAAGAAAAGAGCAATTAAATAAGAAAAAATTATGGAGAGAGAACCTGAAACTCTGGAGAGGAAGCTAAACAGAAGATATGATGATACAATGCTTGCAGAAGTAGGAGCATATCTCTTTTCACTAACTTCAGTTCACAGATATCTCTTTCTACTAGCAGCAGGAGAGCCTTTTCTTTGCAAAATCTTACTTTTTTTTAATACATCAATAAAAAAGGTGGTTCAATTTCGAAGGTTTTAAACCATTCACTAAAAGAGAAAAAAAAATATGTCATTTTGCCCATTGCCAACAGTGCTATGATAAGGCCTACCAGACATATTGTCTGTCCTTTATCAAATCAAATTCTGGCACATGCTCTGACTTAAGTTCCAGCCCCTCTCCACATGTCCTCCCCTCTATTCCCTCCTTGCACTGACCAAACACTAGCAACCAATGAGATTACTATCAGCTGCCACACACACATCCTCCCCCATCCCTCAATCAGTTTCATAGAAACTTCCACTGAAATGAGACACTCATCCCACCAGGATATTTGATAAAGATCCTACCTACTGGTGTAGCCTGCCTGAACTGTAGGTTCTGTTCAAGCAGGCTGTTCTCAGGTCGCTCTCTGGCCTCTACCTCCCCCATCATCTGCCATGGCTTGGGTTCCAGGCTCTGCTCTTCTTTTATTTTTATCTGCTGCTGAACCTGTCATGCACACAGAATACAATTATGATGTTCATATCACTCTTTGAAAGGAATGAAGTGCCATGCACACACACACACACACACACACACACACACACACACACACACACACACACACACACACACACACACACAAAATATGTTCATATCACTCACTGAAACCACAAAGGTGCCAAGTACACTCAACCATGATGTTTATCACTCATTAAAAACCACAAAGATGCTACACACACACAACATAACTGTGAAGTTCATATCACTAAATAAAATCCACAAAGCCAATGTTAGGCTAGCACTGCTCAGCATCAGTCACCTAAAACATGTAGACTACACAGTGACTTTCAATTAATAGCGTCAGTTTAAACATTTGTCAAGGATTTGTTCTGATACACAATTTATGTATTTATAATTACAGACTACACTATGACTAAACAACAGACAATGTTTGATATGCATGGCTGTTGAGCAATTTCTTTTACTTCTTGGCTGGTTTTAAACTCATCTCATCTAATGCCTGGAATCTTACCGAGGCATGTTTTTAACGGCATACAATGTATTTTCCAAGACTTTTGTACAGCACCAACTTTCAGATCCATATACCCATTCGCATCCTCATGGTATTTCTTCTAAATTTCAGCCTGTGGCTTGGCCACTGACTTCAGGGAATCACGCCTAATGACTGCAGGGAAAGACCGGCTGGCTACTAGGAAAGACAGCAAATTTGGGATCCCGTTCGGGGCATGTCAGACCTTGCTGAATAGAAATAGGCTGTGTCTGAAGCATCTGCCTGGCCACTTTCACGGCCGTTCAGACAACTCATGTGGTTGAAGTAAGACAAAGTAGGGAGCTTCCAATTGCTAAGTGTCGAGACAATAGTAAGGGGAAGGTGAGGGGCAAGGTGTTGACAGCTATAGGAGTTGATGGCAGGATGGGCTGCCCAAAAGAGAGATGAAGACCAAAGTGGGGCGAGAGAGAGTTCTTCCATTCTCTCTGGGCTGGACCTGGCTGGTGCACGTTGTGTGGCTATGTCCCAGGCTTTGTCATCCCCCCCTCCCCACCTTGCCATTCGGTTTGCAAACAAGGTAACTAATGACTGGGTCTGAATGGGTCATGCAACACATGGACAGCCCCCTTTTTGCTTGAAGAAATGACTGTCATTTGGTGTCGGGAGCTTGGAAAGTGTGTCTAGAGTGGGGGGCATTGGTGCTCCTGGTCCCATCCGCACCCTCGTGATGTTTCTTGTTAACAGATCCATATTTTAGTACCATGAGGATACTTCCACTGATGCTCTGGTTTTTCCAGCTGTCGTTTTGAGAACTGAATGCTACAGCAGCCTTAGCTATTCTACTTCTGACTTCCCTGAAAATGTTGCCTAAATATGAAAACTTCTCTACATTTTCAAGGTCTTTTCCACTAAGTTTAACTGTTCCTTCTCCTGCATTCACATTCATTAATATGATTTTTCATGTGCCAACGGTCCTTGCCTATGCATCTGTCAGTTCTTGTTAATTATCATAAGAATGGCAGAGTAAGGTGAGGTCATCCACAAAGTCCAAATCCTGGGGAGGTTTCACCTCTATACTGTACTAGCACTGAACACTGTCCACAGAATACACAAAATCATTCAGGTTAACAGATCTGTGTTCATCCTCGTGACATAACCTGTCTTGCAGGTGCTGATAATCACGCTAGTTTTCACAGCTGTTGTAACTTGCTCATATATTTTTACTGATGTGTTTTGACATAGTTCATATACTTTGTTAATCAGCAAATAATAAATCACCGAGACCTTCTGCACCACTGTTTGCATCTTGAATGATTTTGTCCATGTAGATGATGAATAGCCGGCAGAATCGGCCTAGCCAAAACAGCATTCAAGAAGATGACAAGCTTTCTTACCAACAAATGCCTATCAATTAACATCAGAAAGAGAGTCCTTGAATGTTATATAGAACCAATACTGTTGTACAGATGCGAGGCGTGGACAGTCAGCAAGCAAAGCCAGAGCAAGACTGAGGCAGCCAAGATGTGGTTTCTAAGAAGAATGTTGAGAGTTCCATGGACAGCAAAGAAAACAAACGAGACAGTCTTGATGGAGGCAGACACAAGTAGATCATTCATAAGGAAGATTAGGAAAAGACAGGCAACATTTATAGGCCATTTTATGAGGAAGGGGGATTTGGAGCACCTGGTCACAACAGGAAAGCTAGAGGAAAGATAGCACCAGGTAGACCCGGGGAGAGAATGCTGGACGGACTTGCAGAGTGGCTGGGAACGAGGAGGGTGGGGGAGATGCAACGGGCAACGAGAGATAGAGATAGATGGAAGTCCATGGTCGCCAACGCCATGCAGCAGGGCACCTGATGATAATGATGACGAGATGATGAATAGAATGATGATTGAATACATGCTTGTTGCACCCCAGACATTTCTTGGGACCATTATTCAAAAAAAAGGAAAAAAAGGAGCTTCCCAGGATTCAAAACAAACACTGTTCTGCATGTATATATATACATAAAGGGTGTTAGGCATTAACAGGTCTACTACACTCATGTTGACAGTTGACATGGGAGATCGGAAAACTCTCACCCTTTGCTCACCAGGTGGGAGACACCAACTCAGATGGAACTCAAACTTTTGACTGGAAATTTTGTATCTTACCGGAAGTTACCCACTTTAATATCCACTTTGACTCATTCACTCTATCAGCTGGGATCCCAGATCTGCCAGGTGAGATGGCTGCACTCTAACAGCCGATCGCAGATTAAACTTTGAAAACTTTCCATTGGTGACATGGTTCTGGTTAGTGATAACTGGAGCGGGTCCTGATACAGCCTCACTAGTAACCTTTGACCACTGCTCATGGCCAGTGCCCTATAACCAATCAGACCCCTACCCATGAATGAACTGCAGTCGAACAATAGGTGTTGACACTTTATGTGAGGCAATAAAAGTTATTCTAAGTGATCTGATCTTGAAGATGCAGAAAGTGATTTCAGCCCTTCAAAAGGGATGAAATTGACAGAAATGTGTCTGACAAAGAAGATGAGAAGGAGATAGGGTGGGTGTGGTGAGTGACACAGGCAGGGATTTTTGCGAAGCTGATGCAGCGCTTATGTAAATAATACGTCAGCTTTTCAGACTGAGGATGGTTTTGTTGTTTTGTTATGAAGCATGTCTGGTATGAAGATTTTCTTGTTTCTTCCCAGGTGACTAAACACATGGGCTAAAATTGTATGGCATGACAGACCATGCCCCCATTGATTATATTTTTTTTTATATCAAATTTTCAGTGAACTGATTATGAAGCACATGGTTGACGAAACAAAGAGATGCTGTAATAAAAGCCTTCAGGCATAAAGGGAACTGCCAAAATGCAGTTTGTTTCAGAAATGGAAAGGAACAACAATGAATGAAATGCATGTATGTGTATGAATGTGAGTGTACGCGTGTGTGAGAGAGAGAGGGTGTATGTGTATGCTGTATGTATAGAGTTATGTGTTGTATGGGTGTGTGGTGTGTGTGTGTGTGTGTGTGTTGTGTGTGTGTGTGTGTGTGTGTGTGTGTGTGGTGTGTGTGTGTGTGTGTGTGTGGTGTGTGTGTGTGTGTGTGTGTTCGTTCATTCTTCAAGTTAACGTCTTTTCACTATGAGCGATAGTAGGCGGAAAAAAATGGTGTAAGCACAGAGGATAGAGGTGGCGGAGGGGTGGGGGAAGGCAGATGGGAGACAGAGTAAGAGAAAGAAAGTTTGTAACTGGAAGAGGCAAGGTCTTCAGAAAAGAGACATGCATGAGTAGAGAAATGGAACTAAAACTTAACACTAAGAACAATAATGTGAAGAAAAACTGACACTAAAAAACAAACTAGATCAACTTAAAGAAATGCATTAACAGGACTGTGAACCAATGATTCTGAAATTTCAACTAACAAACCCTGATTCGATGTTACTTCTTTAAAATGTGTTTCAAGATAGTTCTCTTGTGTAAATGTCTGCTAAAAGAGAAAGTAGCATTTTGCAGTAAAACAAGCAGTAAAAAAAAAGAAAAGAAAAAAAAACGTGATACAGTGTGCACTGCTGTGCAGAAGACACTTTTTCCTCACATACAGTTTAGCGCCTTCAGCTGGCTGCCCTTTTAAACTGACCCGGTTTCTGGCATTCCTTTCTCTCCTTTCCCTTCCTGCAGTGAGTGTAAGGTGGTCAGTGCCAGAGCGTTAATAGCTACAGTCATCAGTTTTTACGCTAACTGGAAAAGTGCTGTTTGCATACGTTCCTTTTGTTGTGCTTAGAAGCAGAACTATACAAATTACAACTGTCATACTTTAGTATCGTGTAGAAGTGACTTTCATCAGTTTATTGTGTTTTTTCAGAGTTCAAAACATATTAGAAATATGTGCTGTGCCCTTGTTTTTCAATATACTTGTGTGCCACTTTTTCACTGTGGGTATGAAAGATTGCTGAGAGCGTGTTGTATGTACTCTTTTGTTTGGTGCAGTCTTTCAGAGTATTTTGTGATTTTCTTTCAACTGTGGATACACAAAACTGTTTCATGCCCTTCTGTGGAGCGAATCTATATACCTAACTGTGGATGTAGAAGTGTTTGGTGCCCTGATTTTGGTGTGTGCCTATGCCTATTACTAATTCCAAATATGAGTGTTTGGTGCCCCTTTTTAAGTGTCTTTTTTGTCAAAACCCATGCATATGTCAATGAAATTAAAAGAAGATTGAGGAACATAACAAATCCAGCCGGAAAAAAATAGAGTGCTGATGAAAGAACAATTGTCAGCTGTTACACCTATGGCAAGAGCTATCATGCGTTACTCCATACAAAGAGAAAGAAGAGAACAAAGACTATTTAAACTAGTTTCATCTATACTAGGTATAAAAATGTCTTATCTTTTCCTGTATGTAACCAATGATAAATTGGCCCAACATACAAAGAAACAAACAAGCTGTACTGACATCAATTTGTCAATAAAAGTTTCAGTCATAATGAGGTTTTGTGTGTGTGCGTGGCATTTTTTCAATCTTTTAAAATGCTCTTTGACTGTATCATTAGCCAGAATTGTGTGAACATCAAGACCGTACAAGTATGAACAATGAACCACTCCCTCAACTATGGCACACACCATTATGGAAGGGACACTATTGTGTAAAAGATTAGGCTGTTGTTATTTTTACTGCTGTTGTTACTGTGGATGCTAGGCAACAAGACTGCATCAAAATTGTTGTACATGTGCTTGGTGTCGTCTCTAGAATGAATTTCTGTGACTTTTCATAACTTTTCTGGGGTGAATCTCTATCCTAAATGTGGACTACAATAGCTTGCTGCCCTTTGGTGAGTACAAATTGTGTGTGTGTGTGTGTGTGTGTGTGTGTGTGTGTGTGTGTGTGTGTGTGTGTGTGTGTGTGTGTGTGTGTGTGTGTGTGTGATGTGTGTGTGTGATGTGTGTGTGTGTGTGTATGTGTGTGTGTGTGTGTGTGTGTGTGTGTGTGTGTATGTATGTATGTTGTGTGTATGTATGTATGTATGTATGTATGTATGTATGTATGTATGTATGTATGTATGTATGTATGTATGTATGTATGTATGTATGTATGTATATCACAAACAGAGACAGAGAGAGACAAACACACAAACACAGAGACTGTGCAAGCAAAGCAAAAGCTATTTGAACCACTTAATCTGTGCTAGATATTGGGATTTCCATGTTTTCCTACATGTAACCACCGGCCAAAAATTATTCAACCAACATCACCATCATCTCCACCATCAGACACAATCACTATTTCAACATCTTCATCAACAACAAACATTAGATCTAGACATACAAAATACACATACAAAGATGTATTCTTGTTAACAGATATGTACTAATGACTATGATTTTGAGCAGTTTTATTTCTATACTGTTTCTGACTATCTTCAAACACTGTGACAAAAGGAAACAATCCATCTAAACCTTCCCTTTCCTATGCCTATAAACAAACCAGCCAACCAACCAAAGCAAGCAAGCAAGCATGACCATTGTGAAAGAATGAACGATAGCAGCATACCGGGAGGCACGCGCTCTTCCAGTAGTCCTGCCCCGTGATACTGGTATAATTAATCACATTTCCTGCCTCTACTGACACTGATTCCACTAATTAAGAACACATGTCAAGAGAGTAGACATGCAATTGCATTAGCTGGTTGACTTGTATGTTTGTAAAAATGTGCATGTAGAGATCTATGGACGATTGAAAAATAAAGTTCATCGTTTATTTGTTGTTTTAGAGTGACTACGATTGCATGCTGAGTATAATAAATAATAATAATAATAATAATTACAATATTTATATAGCGCAAAATCTTGATAAAATCAAATCTAAGCGCTGAAGCAGACACACACGCAAACACGCACGCACGCGCACCGCGCAGCACGCACGCACGCACGCACGCACGCACGCACGCACGCACGACACACACCACCACAGCAACACACCACACACACACCACACACACACACACAACACACACGCATGGCTATAAATGGGGAGAAAGAATAAAAGCAATAAAAGCAAGAATAAAACCAATGGAAAATTATAGAGAGCATAGCATATACAATTATATATTATAACCATGTGATTCCCTCCGAGCGGAGACAGGCTGCAGAGGGGGGGGGGGGGGGGGGGTTGAGTGAGGTTAGGATTTTATGCGGAGGAGAAAAGGTGAGTTTTGAGAGCGGACTTGAAGGAGACAAAAGTAGGTTGCTGACGGACTGAGAGAGGAAGTTTGTTCCAGGAGAGTGGACCAGAAACAGAGAAGGCTCGTGGACCATAGGTATTGAGCTTAGTGCGTGGAAAGCGAAAAGTCAGAGGATCGGAGGCAGAGCGGAGGGTACGTGAGGGAAGATAGATCTCAAGTAGGCTTGACAGGTAATCGGGGGCTGCGTTATTGAGGCTTTTGTAGCACATGGTGTCTAGTTTGTACTGTATGCGCTTTGATACAGGGAGCCAGTGAAGTTGTGCCAGGAGAGGAGATATGTGGTCAGCTTTTTTCTTTTGAGTACAAGGCGTACAGCATTGTTTTGAATGCGCTGTAGGATGTGAATGGTGGAGGCAGGAAGATCAGACAGGAGTGAATTGCAATAGTCAATGCGAGACATTATGAAGGAGAGAACGAGTTTTGCAGTATGCATTTACTTAGATGTTGTGAAATCCTTGTGACTGTTTTATATGAAGTGTTGGGTATCATTTCAAAGCTCATTTTTTCCTCTTTCTTCTGTACACATTCACTTTTGGTCTTCTTAAAGGAGATGAGAGAAAATAGTTGACATATTATCTCTGTAAATTTTCCTGCTGACAGTGCTGCTTCTGCTGCTGGCACTGAATGGGAAAGGGAGAGGTTGTACTGGCATAGCTGACCTCATTATTCACAGGGTTATGAACTCTGGCTGGGAGGGACGCAGCCAGCTAAATGATAAGCTGTGCACAGCAGTGTGTGAATTGTTTGCCACAAATACAATTGACATTTTTACAATATTTTATTTTCTGAGCATTTAGCTAAATATGTAAATAAACAGAAACAGTCGATCTTACATGATACAAGGAAGAATACTATAATTTTTTACATAAATTTTGAAGTGAAAGTTTGAACATTTTTTGTGACACAAACTTTTCATTTCAATGCTCATAAAAAAGATGCTAATTCTAGCAAGTTGTAAGCTTCTTTTACTGAAGTATTAACATGTAATGCTACAGAATTATCAAAATTTTGTGCACCTGTCTTAGCTGCTCTCTGTGTGCAGGTTATAGTTTTGAAACTATGTGCTATGCTTATTGAGTTAAACACTAATCATATGTTAAATTTCCAAGGATGTGTGTTTTGTCAATTTTTTTTCATGATTTTTCCAACTCTAAACACTTGGTGTACTGAAGCTAGATACAAATCACCAAACAGTCAGTAACAAGTTGCTGATTTTAGCTGATTTGTATAGTGCAGAAATCTCAGGTAGCCATTTTTCACTCTTTACTGGGATTCTCAATGTGATTTATATAAAATATGGTCCTGTTTTCAGGAGCAGAGTGAACTTTACCTATATCCAATTGCAACCACCCTCAATTTTGTTGTCATAAAAACATATTTTCTGTCACAACAGCCTACAAAAAGAGTACCGTAAAAGTTAAAGAGCTTTGAAACTGTAATATGATAACTTGACCAAACAAAACCATGTGTAAAAATTCTAAGAGTTTTTTTTTCTCATTATTCTTTACGTTTTTAAACCTACACAAACCACCTGCATATGGGAAAATGTCAAATGACAAACTGACAAGTTATCAGTAGTATGTTACTAATTTTAGTTATCAGTAGAATGGTACTGATTTTAGCTATTTGTAAAGAGTAGAAACTCTCAAGTAACTATTCTTTACACTCTACTGGTATTTCCAATGTGACTTATGTGGAAAACAATCCTCTTTTCAAGAACAGTGTGAACTTCCCTTATGTGCAATTGCAATATGCAATGTTGTTACCATAAAAATATACCTTGTTTTACAATTGGCAACAAAAAGTGTACCACAAATTCAGTGATAAACAAGTGTTAACATTTCAAGAATGTGTGTTTTGCCATTATTTTTAGCGCTTTTTTTTTAACTATACAACTGCCCAGTATACAGACAAAAGTTAAATTCCAAATCGCCCAATAGAGAGCGAGTTAATACTGTGCCTGTCAATTGGATTTGACAAGCCTTGTATTCTGTTAACAGACACTTACTAATAAATGCACCTTACAAATTATGTACATACCCTCTCTCTCCGTTTTTCAAAATTGGAAAGAGGTTGCTGCCATTTGTCTTCCTCCCTGAAAAACAGCACACAGATCTGAAATCACGCCACAGATAACAACGCGAAATGGACACTAAAAGCTAGTTAGTAGTGGGATCTATATAAAATAACTGATTTTACACACAATTTTTTTTCAATTTAACTGATCTACACAATGGAAAATAAGGAACATGTCCTACATTGTAAGCTGTCAATAGTTGGAGAAATGATGCTAAAATAAATACTAACAACCCATCATATATCATAAAAATAGTAAACAAAATGAATAAAACTGGTGGTTGAAATTATATTTTTCACAAGAAAATAAACAAAACCAAATACAATGAACTGATCCAGAACGATTCTTTAGAGACATTTTCAAAAATGTTTTGAAATCAGCGATTCAATGTATATGCCATTTCAGATCAGCCTGAAGCACACCATGTTAAAATCTACTCATTATAATGAATGAAGTAAAACTGGACCTCACTTAGCTGACACTATGTCCCTGTTGAAGCGCACTTTCTTT
The DNA here is from genome assembly GCA_030674185.1 of Monoplex corrugatus. Lineage (NCBI taxonomy): Eukaryota > Metazoa > Mollusca > Gastropoda > Littorinimorpha > Ranellidae > Monoplex > Monoplex corrugatus. The sequence goes on along the minus strand of JAPXFY010000013.1, from coordinate 76,476,635 downwards.
TTGGAGTCAAAGGTTTCTTCTTCGTCAGAAAGATCCATCATTCCCATGTTGTCATCACTCATTTCACTTGCTTCATTTTCCTCCTCCACTCCTCCTTCAGCAGCTTGTCCTGATATTGCAAAATGAAAAGAAGTAAGTAATTCCTTATTGCACAGCATAGATTAATATGTATCCTGAATAAAGGCTGCAAATGCAACTTACACTGAAATGTCTTACTAAAATCTATAAAATGCTTAGTTTAATGATTTACTCATTCTACTTGTGTATGAAATAAAGAAATGTTTACTGGTTTTGATTTACTGAGTAAAACCTGAAGCCCCCCTCCCCTGCCTCCAAAGTGACACAAACATCACACATGCACAATTGGTTAATTAAACACTGTACGTAGTGGCTACTTGCCCTCATCATCATCATCATCAGGTGCCCTGCTGCATGGCGATGGCGACCATGGACTTCCATCTATCTCTATCTCTTGTTGCCCCTAGCATCTCCCCCACCCTCTTCATCCCCAGCCACTCTGCAAGTCCGTCCAGCATTCTCTCCCTGGGTCTACCTGGTGCTCTCTTTCTCTCCAGCTTTCCCGTTGTGACCAGGTGCTCCAAATCCCCCTTCCTCATAAAATGGCCTATAAATGTTGCCTGTTTTTTCCTAATCTTCCTTATGAGTGACCTATTTGTGTCTGCCTCCATCAAGATTGTCTCGTTTGTTTTCTTTGCTGTCCATGGAACTCTCAACATTCTTCTTAGAAACCATATCTCGGCTGCCTCAATCTTGCTCTGGCTTTGCTTGCCGACTATCCACGCCTCGCATCCGTACAACAGTATTGGTTCTATATAACATTCAAGGACTCTCTTTCTGATGTTATTTGATAGGCATTTGTCGGCAAGAATGCTTGTCATCTTCTTGAATGCTGTTTTGGCTTAATAATAATAATAATAATTACAATATTTATATAGCGCAAAATCTTGATAAAATCAAATCTAAGCGCTGAAGCAGACACACACGCACAGCGTGCACACGTGCACGCACGCAAAACACACACACACACACACACACACACACACACACACACACACACACACGCATGGCTATAAATGGGGAGAAAGAATAAAAGCAATAAAAGCAAGAATAAAACCAATGGAAAATTATAGAGCATAGCATATACAATTATATATTATAACCATGTGATTCCCCTCCGAGTGGAGACAGACTGCAGAGGGGGGGGGGGGGGGTTGAGTGAGGTTAGGATTTTATGCGGAGGAGAAAAGGTGAGTTTTGAGAGCGGACTTGAAGGAGACAAAAGTGGGTTGCTGACGGACTGAGAGAGGAAGTTTGTTCCAGGAGAGTGGACCAGAAACAGAGAAGGCTCGTGGACCATAGGTATTGAGCTTAGTGCGTGGAAAGCGAAAAGTCAGAGGATCAGAGGCAGAGCGGAGGGTACGTGAGGGAAGATAGATCTCAAGTAGGCTTGACAGGTAATCGGGGGCTGCCAGCTATTTCCAATGTGATTCTTCCGTCTGATGAAATGACCGTTCCCAGGTATTTGAACTTATTAACCTGTGTCAAGGTTGTGCCATTTGCTGTTATTTTGCATGAGGGGATTTCATGTTTTTTACTGATCACCATGACTTCAGTCTTCCTGCTGTGTAGTTCCAACCCCTTACCTTTGCTTTCTGTTTCTAGTATATTCACAAGGTTTTGTAGGTCCCTTTCATTTTCTGCAATTAGCACGGTGTCATTTGCGTACCGAATGTTGTTTATCATTTTCCCTCCAACCTTTAATCCAGAATCTTCTTCTAGGTTTCTCATGATGTTTTTGCTATATAGTGAAAACAGATCTGGTGACAAAACACAACCTTGTCTGACTCCTCTTTTGATGTTTTGGAAAGAGCTTATATTGTTTTCTATTCTCATTGCAGCTGTTTGTTCCCAGTACATATTCCTGATTATTCGTATATATCTTTTCCATCAACATTGAGTCTCTCCAGTTGGTTGATCAATTCTTCATGTCATACCCGATCGAAAGCCTTGGTATAGTCAACAAAGCATAAATACAAATCCTTATTCATCTCAACTGACCTCTCTATGATATTCTTAGGATGTACATGGCATTAATAGTTCGTTTACCTTCCACAAATCCACACTGTTCTTCTGCTATTTCTCTTTTGATTCTATTCCTTGTCCTCATCATGATTATTCTTAACAGGATTTTTGTTACATGACTCATCAAACTGATTGTGCCATGGAGTTCGCATTCTATAGCCCCTGTCTTCTTTGGAAGTGCAATGAAAATTGATTTTGCCATATCTTTGGGGATTTTGCCAGGTTCATAAATTTCATTTAGGACGACTGTTATTTTTTCTATGCCAAATTCCTCCAGGGCTTCAATCATCTCTGTAGTAATGTTGTCTGGTCCTGGGACTTTTCCTGGTTTCATCTTTTTCAGTGCTGCTCTAACTTCATCTTTCATTATGATTGGTCCTTCAAAGTTCTTTTTCATAATGTGTTCTTCGTTTCTGTCATCCTCAAAAAGGTCTTTAATGTACTTTCCCCATCTGTCCAGTATTTTGCTTTTTTCCATGATAAGCGTGCCATCTTTCGATTTTAAGCAACCAGTTGATGTGCATGTATTTTTCCTGTGAACAATTTCTTCAAATTCTGTCGTTCTATCTCTTTGCATTTTGTGTTCAGCCAAGCTTCCTTAGCTTCATTGCACCTATACCTGATTTCTTTGTTTATCTTCCTGTATATCTCCTCGTTTCTCTTTACCCTCCTCCTTTCCTCCATCAAGCCCAAAATTTCATTAGTCATCCAGGTCTTTTTTGCTTTTCTATCTGCCTTAGGGATTTCTTCACAAGCTTCATTTATCGAACTTCTCAACTTTGTCCATTGTTTCTCACTGTCACCACCGTCTTCCAGAGCACTGAATTTGTTTTGAACATGTACATTAAATTTTTTATGTATCATTTCATCTGTTTAAGAGTCCAAGGTTTAGTTTGACTGTTGCTTTTGGTCTGTTTCCTTTTCCTCAATCAATAAAACTGACAACTAAACCCTTGAATCCTAAGGGAGAAAACTGGCAGAATGGTTCAGATGTTCGCAGGCCAATACCTAAACTTAAGGTTCCAGGGTTCGTTTCCCACTGTGGCCTTAACTTTTCTCCTCTGTTTGACTGGGAAATCAGTCTAGTCGTTCTTTGGAATGAATAAAAAAACTAGTTGGACCTATGTGCCTTCTGGCCTGCACACGCTTAAGATCCCACTCTAGTTGAAAATCATGAAGAGCAGGTATTCATTTCCCAGGTCCCTTCCCTTGAAGGCCAATTACCTTTCTTGCCTTTCTGAAGTCTTGTTATAAAAAAAAAAAAAGAGGGTGGGGGGGGGGTGGGAAGGGGGGCGGCAACACTGCACTGTGACAATGCACTCTCAACAGTGAGGTTTCACCTGGTAAATCCAGTGTGACAAAAAGAAATATGATTATGAAAGCAAGACAATAACCAAGCTGTACTGAAGATGCCAGTCTGTATGATTAATTTGCCAATCACAGATTTTGAAAAACGTACATGTGTTAATTAAAGAAAAAGACCACACTTAGTGGCGGCTTGGTGGGCAAGTCAACTGCAAAATGGACCCCGTGTGCACACACATCCAAGTGTTTACAATTATACTACCAACTACTTAGGACTCAGATAGCAGCAGAAGATATTCATACTGTTTCTCGTACACCCCAAAGATTTCACTGCCCTGAGACTTTTTGGAAAACATGCAGGTGAAGAGAAAAAGGAGAAAAATGAAATAAAAGAGTTAAGATGACAGAAAAAAAAAGAGAGAAGATATTACAATGAAAAGGGGTCTCCAGCTTACTTTTCTCTCACCCTATTCATCAGCTTTTGGCAAAGAAAAAAATCTCACCTGAAGCTTTCCTTGTTGCTTGCTGTATATCTCCTTCTTCCTCTGCAGGAGGATCAAAGAAATCTGCATACATAGCTTCCTGAAATGATACATATTCCATCTGTCGATAGTTGACTGCCTTTTCAAGCTATTTGTTCTAATCTGCATGAATAAATCAGAACTTTACACCCCTATAATTTGTACAGATAACCTGAAACAATATACAGCAACACAAACACAACAGTGTTCACATTTCTATAGTGTGTACTTTGTGAAATGCTACATTGTAATATACTCACCATCTATAAGTACTGCCTACAGTGCTAACTGCACTGGCCAGAAAATGTACAGTACAATACTAAAGTACAATAATAGCACAAATATAACTTTAATTTGGTGATCCTGGGTTGTTTTTCTTTCTTTCATTCTTTCTTTCTTTCTTTCTTTTAGTACAGGTCATGTGCACATTCATAACCCCTTTATTGTCCCAGGCTGGAATTTTCCCAGCCAGAAGAGCATTATACACAGCTATAATCCAGAAATGTTCATGTTTATTATATCTGGACTGAATAATGATGATAAACATCCTGAGACTGCTTGGAAGCTATCAAGTTTTTTTTTTCAAGTCAGTGGGTAAAATACTAAGGTTTATAATCTATGCAGTTAATGGTAAAGTGAACACAGAAAGTGAAATAACCCCCAGCCTGAAGGATGCATTTACGATTGACAGTAATAAAGTCAATCAAGTTAACTATAATATATGGTTAATCAAGTTAATTATAAAGATAGTTTTCCAGTGTTTTGAAATGTGTGTTTAGATATCAGACTTTTTTTTATGATTTAAGGGTCATGGAGCCAAAAAGGTCCCATTAACCCATCACTTTCTAGACCTAATATCCAATTTATCCACCAGTTTCTTGCAGGAAACTAGTAGACAAGGAGCAGGGGTGAAGGAGTTTTTTACATATTCTTTTCCTGTAGGGTCACAAATTTACAGTTCCACTTTGGTAAAGAACAAGATCAAGAACAAAACAAACAATGCAGGCTTATACATTATGCTTTTTTATGTTCAACTTTTGCCTACTGAAGCCCCCACTTTACTACATAAATTATTTATGTTGTGTATGAATCAACAAATAATTCAAAATTGCAACTATGCAAGTAACATACATATTAATTAAAGAAATATACATCAAATGAAATATAGATTTAAGTTTTCATATTATGCAGTAAAACTGTGTTAGCGATTGATCTGAATGTTACGGAGTAGAAGTGCTGTTAATTCATGAGATATGATAAATATACCTCTTCCTAACTACTGTGAAACTGAAACATTCTCTTGTGTCTTCTGGTAGTGCTTAATTTGTTTGTTCATTTTGTTTTATGAAATATCCAAACACATTCTCTTTAAAATTACACAATTTCTTTTCAGGAGTAAAGCCAGGCTGCTTGTCAGCCGACACACTCTATCATTTGTATGAATTTAACATCGGCTTTCTGCTACCAAGAAAGCACTCTTAACTCACTCGGTACGACGGAATGCTATAGCGGTCGTGATGAAAGGCACGGTTGCGTACGAGGGAACGCTATAGCGGTTTCGATAATTAAAATTTTTTCGACGCTCCCCTTCAGACCTTGCACGCTTACCATAGCCACACTGGTCACTGCAAATGTGTCAAGGGTCAAGGGGAAAGTTGCTTCGTGAGATTCCGTAGCCATACACTCGTCAGAAAACGATTGACTTCGGCACCCCACGACGACTGGTAATCTGCATTCGTGTCGAAAATGGCGTCGCAGGCGAGTACGAGTTTTCGAACAAAGTAGATCGCGTCGGCGGCGTTTTACTGCTGCTGAAGTGATTGAAGTGCTTCAAACTGAAGGATTGGACATCGAGGAGTATGCTGAAGATAATGATGAAAGTGTATCAAGTGATGGAAGCTGCCAGCAACAAGGTACTGACAGTGACCCAGTTTCAGACGACAGTGAAGTGTGAGGGAGGTGGGCGTACACGTTACGAGAGGCGAGAAGTCAGCGAGCCAAGCACAGTGAGTTGCATGTCTGATGGAGGTTTCATTCACTTTCCTATGGTTGACTGGCACGAACATATTAGTTTTTCTCCCACTTTGCCTCCTTCTCTGGCTCTTGTGGCCTGCATTTCTCATTTGAGTGCCACGCCCCCATAACTCCCCTGTGTAACAATTTGTAACATTTATTCATATATCACTAATAATCTTTTTTTTTTTACCCTGAGCAAAGTTTGCTTTATTCATGTCGTTTTGTGCATACACAGACCTTTACACCTTTGACTGTGTGTTCATGGAGCTGATCAAAGTGTGTGACTGTACCGTGATCCTGACCACAAAATTTGGGGTATTTTCAACGTGGCACATGAAGAAGAAAAATTCAAGGAAGAACTTCAATATTTTGGCATGAACTAACCCAGCATGTATATATTCAGATCTGAAAGTTTCATTTTGTTCCTTTATGTTTTTTATTTTTTTTATTTTTTTCCTAACCCTTCAAAATGGGCCGTACCTGGGGAAACGCAAGGGGAAAAACTCTCCGTACCGAGTGAGTTAAAGAGGAACATGGTTATGCTTTCGTAGTTTCAGCTTCAATTTCCGAACACTAAACCAAGCGGTCAGCTCAGCTTCAAATCCTTTTCAAACTACTTGTTCTGTGTTTTCTGCAAAAGTTTATAGGTGTTTGTTCAATTCTCAGTCTGTCATAATGAAAAAAACTGATTACATCTATGACTTTATTTTTGAAAACAACTTCGCTTTGATTTTTCTGACAGAATCCTGGCTGAAATCAAATGGTGAAGAACAAAACAAACAACTCACACCACCACAAACTCCGTTCCTTCCCTCAAGCTTCTCTTGGAGGAGGAATAGCTGTATTTTATAAAGATGTGCTAGAATCTTGTCTCTCCTTCATCCACTCCTTTCCCTTTTCTACTCCATCATTTGAAACAACTGAAGGTTTTCTTCATATGTCAGGTCAGTCTTATTTTTTTCTCTTGTATTTCTCTTGTATCTTCCTCCCAGCCATGCAAACTCACTCCTTCCATATTTCATAATAAAACTGAATCTCTCGTGGATCATTACAATTTTAACATAAGGAGAACATGTTATTCTTGGCAATGTCAATGTACACTTTCAAGTTCATATTGCTTATAGTCCAGCTGACTACAAGAGCCATATCAGGGCTAACACATCAAAAATGACAACCCGGTTAAGATAAAAGACAACAGTTAAAAACCATGCTCACCGTTAACCTTACAAGTCTAAAATGCAATTAACCTTTTGATTCCAGCACCCTGTCCACCAGCATCTTGCATTGTCAACCATGCTAGCAAAGCAAAAACAGCCCTTGGATTTCCTCACCCTGTCCACCAGCTTTCTGCAGGAAGCTGGTGGATAGGGTGAGATACTCAAAGGGTTAAGTTTTTATAGTTGGTGGACAGGGTACAGGAGTTAAAGGGTTAAAGAAAAACAGCCGTAAAATCGTATCAATTGAAATCTATTGATCTCTTGTAAAAACTGGAAAATTGCATCAGGAGGAACGTCTCAGAAGAGGTTCTTTAAGGAATCCGCCATGTAGTGCTTTCATCTCACATCATACAAGTCCCAGCAATCAAGGTGTCTGATGCTCAACGGCTCGTCACATGGTATACACCACGGTGCTTCTTCATTTTTAAAAAGGCACAAATGAGTGTAGGATGTGTGACCCGTGTGTAACCTACATAACACTGTCTCTTTCTTACGGTTCCCTGCAGCAGATGTGAGAATTCCTGTCAGGCTAGGGAGATTTGGAAAAGTTTGTTGTCTGTCTGTTCATTCCAGTCCTCCTGCCACAGATTTCTCATGTAAATGTGTACTTTCCATTTCACATCTGTATTGACAAGAAACACCATGAGGGTGCGGATGGGACCTGGAGCACCAATGCCTCGCCACTCTTGGGACACTCACCTCCCAAGCTCCCGATGCCAATCCACACTCAATGATTCATTTCCTCACACAAAGAGGGGCTGTCCATGAGTTGCATGACCCATTCGGATCCAGTCATTTGTTACCTTGTTGACAAACCAAATGGAAAGGTGGGGGGATGACACAGCCACACAACACACACCAACCAGGTCCAGCCCAGACTCTGGACCAAGACAGAATTTCTTTCAAGCAGCGAAAATACCGCATCAGTGATGGAACATATAATGACACTTTAAGTTTAACCTTCAGATACCCAGTTTTTAAATCCTGTGGAATCATGGGACAGCATAATGTCAGGAACAATGTGTTCACAGGGATTTTCTCTAAACCCTTCCAGAACATGGCCCAGCGTACTTCCACAAAGCCCTGGCTCTTCAGTTCCGTCTAGATCTCCTCCTCGTGGCACTTGATAACACCCCTCCTACTGTTTAATCCCTTTGATTCCATGATCCACCAGCATAGACGATTCTATCAGACATTCAGACTGTTTATGGTCCTTACACTCTACAAGATAATCGCCATTTCAGCACTTCCTGATCGTCCTTGGCTGGCTGATGAAGATGTGAAATCCCTTTTCTCATTCTCCGTATCTGCCACAATTAACCATGCTATCCAAAAGCCTGTCTCCTGCCGAACTTCAGCATCAGAATCCAAATCAGCACCATAGTAGTCTCTTTTCCTTTGTGTTTTGTTTGGTTTTGATGTAAGCGTAGGCTCAATGATGGCAGAAATATGTCGGTCGCCCCAGGAGAGCTGCCATGTTGGGGAAGGGACAATGGATGGCCAGTCTCTTGGAACTGTGCCGCATGAATCTTTCACGACTGACTAACATACAGACACCCGTCCCATGGCCAAGCACTCAAGCTCGGGATCACATGCTGCTTCCGGCAACCACTCGTAAATATGAATATGGAAACAATCAAAATGGAAATGAGGGTGGAACCACGCTTCATCTCATTCCTCCCCCTTGACCTGTCAGACATTGGTAACCCTACCAGGGGCATTAATTGACACTATCATTCTCAAGTCTAGTTCATTTAACTACCTTAGTTATCAGGACTGTCACTAGTGAAAAAACAAAGCTTTCCAACACGCAGCCCCCGTCAGCATAGCACAAGGGATCACTGGGACCTCAAGCCCTCCCAACCACGACAAGGTGGTGGTTCCATCCGGGCAGCAATGTACACTTTGATGATAAAGATGACTGGGAAACCAAGCGCTTATATCTCTCTATCTAAACATTCTCTCTCTCACTTGTAGCCCAGCCCACACATATTAAAGGCGATATTAGTAGGCTGATCAACCACGAAATCAATGAACTTGTTACAGGCTAATCATCCATGAAATCAAAGAACTTGTTACATCAGTGTCAGTCCTAGAACAGCTTCCTTCAGACCATTCTGCTGTGTTGTTCTTCCTCATCTGTCTACACCTGTGACATAGAAGCAAACTGTGAAATGTTGCAACCTGAAATCTATCAATGTTAAATCCTTCTCGTCGTAAGTTGTAAATCATCACTCCTCTCTTTGAATTTCCTCTGATTCTGCTAGTCACTACAATTCAGTCTTGCAGAAACTCCTTGATGAGCATGCACCATCAGCTATCCGAGTTCTGCCTGACCACCCATCTGCACCCTGGTCATCATCATCATCATCATCAGGTGCCCTGCCGCATGGCGTTGGCGACCATGGACTTCCAACCATCTCTATCTCTTGTTGCCCCTAGCATCTCCCCCACCCTCTTCATCCCCAGCCACTCTGCAAGTCTGTCCAGCATTCTCTCCCTGGGTCTACCTGGTGCTCTCTTTCCCTCCAGCTTTCCCGTTGTGACCAGGTGCTCCAAATCCCCCTTCCTCATAAAATGGCCTATAAATGTTGCTTGTCTTTTCCTAATCTTCCTTATGAGTAATCTACTTGTGTCTGCCTCCATCAAGACTGTCTCGTTTGTTTTCTTTGCTGTCCATGGAACTCTCAACATTCTTCTTAGAAACCACATCTCGGCTGCCTCGATCCTGCTCTGGCTTTGCTTGCTGACTGTCTACGCCTCGCATCCCTACAACAGTATTGGTTCTATATAACATTCAAGGGCTCTCTTTCTGATGTTAATTGATAGGCATTTGTTGGTAAGAATGCTTGTCATCTTCTTGAATGCTGTTTTGGCTTGGCCTATTCTGCCAGCTATTTCCGATGTGCATCTGCCGTCTGATGAAATGACCGTTCCCTGGTATTTGAACTTATTAACCTGTATCAAGGTTGTGCCATTTGCTGTTATTTTGCAGGAGGGGATTTCTTGATTTTTACTGATCACTATGACTTCAGTCTTCCTACTGTTTAGTTCCAACCCCTTACCTTTGCTTTCTGTTTCTAGTATATTCACAAGGTTTTGTAGGTCCCTTTCATTTTCTGCAATTAGCACGGTGTCATCTGCGTACCGAATGTTGTTTATCATTTTCCCTCCAACCTTTAATCCAGGGTCTTCTTCTAGGTTTCTCATGATGTTTTCGCTATATAGTGAAAACATCTGGTGACAAAACACAACCTTGTCTGACTCCTCTTTTGATGTTCTGAAAAGAGCTTATATTGTTTTCTATTCTCATTGCAGCTGTTTGTTCCCAGTACATATTCCTGATTATTCGTATATATCTTTTCCATCAACATTGAGTCTCTCCAGTTGGTTGATCAATTCTTCATGTCATACCCGATCGAAAGCCTTGGTATAGTCAACAAAGCATAAATGCAAATCCTTATTCATCTCAACTGACCTCTCTATGATAGTTCTTAGGATGTATATGGCATTAATAGTTCCTTTCCCTTCCACAAATCCACACTGTTCTTCTGCTATTTCTCTTTTGATTCTATTCCTTGTTCTCATCATGATTATTCTTAACAGGATTTTTGTTACATGACTCATCAAACTGATTGTGCCATGGAGTTCGCATTCTATAGCCCCTGTCTTCTTTGGAAGTGCAATGAAAATTGATTTTGCCATATCTTTGGGGATTTTGCCAGGGTCATAAATTTCATTTAGGACGACTGTTATTTTTTCTATGCCAAATTCCTCCAGGCTTCAATCATCTCTGTAGTAATGTTGTCTGGTCCTGGGACTTTTCCTGGTTTCATCTTTTTCAGTGCTGCTCTAACTTCATCTTTCATTATGATTGGTCCTTCAAAGTTCTTTTTCATAATGTGTTCTTCGTTTCTGTCATCCTCAAAAAGGTCTTTAATGTACTTTCCCCATCTGTCCAGTATTTTGTCTTTTTCCATGATAAGCGTGCCATCTTTCGATTTTAAGCAACCAGTTGATGTGCATGTATTTTTCCTGTGGACAATTTCGTCAATTCGTCTGAACATACCCTGAGGATCCATGTTGTGTCGTTCTTCTATCTCTTTGCATTTTGTGTTCAGCCAAGCTTCCTTAGCTTCATTGCACCTATACCTGATTTCTTTGTTTATCTTCCTGTATATCTCCTTGTTTCTCTTTGCCTTCCTCCTTTCCTCCATCAGGCCCAAAATTTCATTAGTCATCCAACTCTTTTTTGCTTTTCTATTTGCCTTAGGGATTTCTTCACAAGCTTCATTTATAGAACTTCTCAACTTTGTCCATTGTTCCTCACTGTCACCAACGTCTTCCAGAGCATTGAATTTGTTTTGAACATGTACATTAACTTTTTGACGTATCATTTCATCTGACTTTAAGAGTCCAAGATACCTGGTACACAAATAAAATAAGGATACCCAAATAAGTTCATAATGTGCTGAACACAGCGGCAATCCTCTGAATCTGTAATTCATACAGATTTTTTTATAACACAGCCTTTTCCTAAAACTGGTTTCCTTCTGAAACAGACGGCTATCTGCATCAATGTGTCAAAGTCTAATTAAGTTGGACAAGAGAAGGAGAAACAGGTGTGCCAAGGAAAATGTGTCTCAGAAACCCTTTTTTTTTTTTTTTTTTTTTTTTTTTGGTGACTTTTATTGTCAGTTAACGCCAAAAGCTTCAAGTCTGAGGTGCTAGTATTCCTGTGAAATTTTGTTAAGTTGGACGAAAAACTCATCTACCAGTAGGTAGCTCATATGAAACAGAAAGCTGTATCAGTTTCTCAAGGCCCAATATGAAGTTCAGTTGGAGAGGGAGAAACATGCATACCTCAACATTAAAAATCACAAAAAAGACTTTGGTGAAAGAACAGCTGTTGTTGCTAAGAAACACTTTGAGTTGGAAGTGGACTAACCATTCCTGTCTGAATGTTCCTGAATTTTCAGATGTTTGCATGATTATGACAAAGTTCGGGACCATGTTGATCCGATTTTCCATAAGTTTTGTAGATGAGGTTTTTGGATTACTGACTGCAAGATATGGGGCCTGTCAATCTGGCATCAGCCTAGTTTCTTCACTGCTGACACTGCACATATCAGAAACTGGTCGTGAAGCAAAAACGGTGATCGCAATCGAAACGCTAACAATTTTCTTACAAAAATTCTCCCAATCGTCAGTTGTGCTGCTAGTAAGTGAGCAACGAGCACCAAAAAAAAAAAAAAAAAAAAAAAAAAGGCAAATACAACCACCATGCAATGTTGACACCTTTTCTTTCAGAGCTGATGTGGCACACATCCCAAATAAAAACCGTCGAGAATCAAAATGGTGATTGCGATGGAAAAGCTATCAATTTTCAGCAGTTGTAATCTTTACCACCCCATTTTTCTTTGCATAAAAATCAATCTATTCTGCCTACCTCCCTTAACAGATTTATCAGTAACAGCATGGCTAGTAGAATGAAACAAAGCGAATGAACACAGGCTCATCAACTGGATAGGGCACTGATGGGCTGTACCAGAACAAGGCCCAAAGACGTCATTTGACTTAAGTTCTGACCAAGACAGAGAACTCGTATAGCTAGGACAGCAACTGTTAAAACAGAAATCGTGCAGGAAGCTAACAAAATATGATTAAAGTTCAACTTCTCTCAGAAGCTAAATATGCTCAAAACTACACTCGCTGTATTGTGGTAGTATCTTTGCTGCTAAGATCAATATAACTATAGAAAACAACTTTTGTTCATAAGCTTACATAGAAAGTCAATTCCTTGAATTTTTGGCTGACAGCTTCTGACACATCATGAAAATACAGATTATTCTGAACAGAACCTACTCATCATCATCATGTGCCCTGCCGCATGGTGTTGGCGATCATGGCCTTCCATATGAATCTGTTACTTGTCGCTGCAAGTATACCCCCCCACCCTCTCTTTCCTCAGACACTCTGCATGTCTGTCCAATATTTTCTCCCTGGGTCTACCTTGTGCTCTTTTTCCCTTCAGCTTTTCTGTTGTGACTAGGTGCTCTAATTTCTCTTGCCTCATAAAATGTCCTATTATATTAATGCTGCTTGTCTTTTTGTTATTTTCTTCATAAATGTTCTTCTTGTGTCAGCCTCCTTCAAGACTGTCTCATTTGTTTTCTTTGCTGTCCAGGGAACTCTCAACATTTTTCTTCAAAAACACATTTCAGTTGCCTCAATTTTGTTCTGACTTTGCATGCCGACTGTCCACGCTTCACATCCGTACAACAGTATCAGTTCTATATGACACTCAAAAACTTTCTTCCTGATGTTAATTGGATTAAGCAGCAGGGAAGTTTCAGTCTTTTTCTCATAATTTTGTATTTGGTGTTTGTTCGTGATCTTACATTCACGCTTGACAATGGCCGAAAAAATTGCGCCTGTCTTGTCTTGTTGTATTAAATACACGTTCTGATTCTATTTTCTGAGTTTTTCTGGTTTCAGGTGGCTGTAAGTAAGAACACTTTTTATTTTCTTGGATGCTGCTTTAGCTTGGCTGATTCTGCTAGCTATTTCTGACGTGCATCTTCTGTCTGGTGAGATGACCATTCCCAGATATTTAAACTTACCAACCTGTCTCAATGTCGTACCATTTACTGTTATTTTGCATGAGGGGATTTCTTGTTTTCTACTGATTACCATGACTTTGGCTTCTACCCCGAGGTCATGGGCAGAGGATTTCCAAGGAAACAATTGCCAGGACACCCTCACAGTATGTGCACTGTGCTTGAGGAAGGCAATGGCAACCCACCTGAAGTATTTTTGCCAAAAAAAAGCACAATGGTGGAGTCAAAACATGCAGCAGCCAACACCAAACTTGGTGACACTGACAGGTGAGACCAAGACTTCATTCTTCGTGCCCTTTATTTTTGTTTTTTATTTCTATTATGTTCACAAGATTTCATAGGTGGGTCGTTCTCTGGAAACGTGTAGTGGCTGGGGTGACCTACTTCTGTAGCCTATAATTCAAAAAAGATAAATCCTACACTCTTTTGCCTGTTTGCCCTTTAATGTATATATATATCAATAAATATATTCTAAAAAAAAAAACCGTGGTGTCTGTTGATTGTGTTGTTAACTTATTTGATGTTATGTTTGAAAAAGTCCCGCTCTGGCAGTACCTGATTTGTGACATGCCGATAGTGGGCCAAGTCAAACCATTGTTGCTGTATATTAAAGACACATTTCTAACAATAACTGTTTTGGGTGTGAGTGGTATATATATACGGCTATGTATGCAATGCGTGAAAAATAATGATCATGCAGTATTGTGTGAGTGATTTTGCAACCAAAAAAGTCTAACGGTCGCATCGCTCCGTTACTCTGGGTCATGCGGAAATAGATTTGGTATCCCCGAACAAGTGTCAACAATGTGTTCGGAACTACTTACTTACTTACTGGAGTATTCTCAGGCATTTCGAGTTCCTATGCAGCATATCTTTTTTACAACTACAGACTTGCAAACATGACTTACTCGTTATTTCAAAACCTTCCCCATCATCGTTTCAAATTCTGAACATAGCGACCGAACACATTTTTAAAACCCCTGAAGTTGACACAGAAGCCCTTGGAACTTTATTTTTGTCCTACTTCTATTTTTGGATGGCGGAAAGATAATAGTGTGATCAGGTTCCTATTTCCTGTTTGACGCTGTGTGAGGATTCACGTGGAAGTCATCGTCTCACATGTGAGAAAATGTAACAACCGTGCATCGATTCCTTCACTGAGCGCATTTCCACCGGTCAAGGTAAGATATATATATATGTTCATACTGACCTCTGCAGTCATTCCAAAGTAGACAAAATTATAAACAATACTCATAGTTATTAAATCTGTGTAGAAATGGTTAGTTTTGAAGTCGTAGGAGGATAGCATTGACAATTTTCTGAGACCCCGATTTTCTGCGTGCATTTTTACCGGCTGATGTCTCCGATTGAAAATTACGTTTTGATTCATCTTGTTGCGTGTGCCAGCATCGTCTAAGGTATTTTGATTGAACACACCATGTAAGAGAGTGTTTGCAAGCTTCGTGGATATTTTGTTTGCCATTAAGATTCCGGGAAAAAATCTTAATCTTCAGCACGATCGCTACAAGTACAAGCAACCACGACTAGGCCGACTCCTTGGCTTGTTGTTTGCAACCATTCACAGTCACCTACAACAGTTTCATGTTATAACCTTTAAATTAATATCTAATTGAATTTTCTGTTAATGATGAACTGCTCATTGCTCAAGTAGCTTGTGTTATAGGATTTTGTTGAAATGGAGAGAAGTTCTGTTGAAAATAATGAAAGAGCCAGCATGGTCGTGAGTAATTGGGTCAAAATGGCCGTCATCGTCGCTTGTAGCGAAGGTGCCCAAATTTGCATCATTTTCCTGCTGTCTTAGAGTTAGACTTCCTAGTTCTTTCATCGAAATTAAGTTTGTGTGGAAATCTTATGACAACATCACAACGTTAGTCAGCCAACTAGCCTTATAATATATTATGATCATGAACATTTGTTATAAATAACATTTCAACAAACTGAGCCACCCATCTGATTAATTTAAAGTTCCAGGTAGTGCAGTTACGGAGTTGATGTGGTGAGCAGGTAGGCCACATAATCATAACCCTTATACTAGTGATAACTTTATTCTGTTGCAGGTTATCAGCTTTGATGAAGCCACAAGGCAGGGCACAGTAAAATTCCTGAGGAGAACTGGGAAGTATTACGTCTTCCCAGAAGTCAATGACCTGGATTTTGTGGATGAAGAGGAACTGACATTGCAGGACGAACCTACCATGGATGCTTGTTGTCACTTTTTTTTCAAAAATGAATGCATAGGGTCTCGACTGCTCTCCATTACTGTCATAAAATTATGAGACAAAATGAGAATTGTTTCTACCTTACCTCTACCCATCAACCCAGCGCCTCATGAAAGTTTTTTTTTCTTTGCAGGCCTATCAGTAGTGAATCCAAAGGCCTTAATTTGTATTGTTTGTTTGCTTTTTCTTATGTTTTTATGATTGGGATTGAATCTTTGTAATTCTGTTAACAATATTTGGTTACTTATTTTATTAAACAAGTTGATTTTGCTTGAAGGTGTCACGGTGTTGATTTCTGGTTGAATCATTCTTTTCTGGTTTCATTTTGATCAATATTATCATTTGCAGGACCTCATGCACTAAAACATGTTTATCTCAATCAGTCAAAGTACAGAATTTCAATCAAGCCAAACTAGTAACTATGAAAATATTGTTTTCTGAGAATAAGTGTTTCAGTTACTGCGTAGCAACCGTTACATATTTTGCTAACACTGCACTGCTCCTCAGTAAATCAAATGCATAACAAAAGAAATGTGTTAGGAAAACATTTACTGACTGCTGTCATCTCTGAGCCATGAATGACATACTTGGGAGAAAAAGCTAGGCAAGCAGAAATAGTTTAATTTTGGGCTTTATGCATGTGTGAGAGCGACACTGCAAATAGTCCTCTCCACGCAACATAATTGCAGAAATTCCACCAAACTTGGACTTGAATCGTTTTATTTTCATTCAGTCAATGTGACTAGTGTATCTGAATCAAAACTTACAGCTACTTACATGTTTTTCTGAGGTCAGTTTGGTTACTATGTAGCAACCGTTCATGCGTCACGCCTGGCATTTCACAGTCTTCTCAGAGAAAAACGAGCTTTTATTTTTTAAAACTTTCTACACAGAATTAAACCCAAAGAAATACCTTATATTTCATACAAAAATGAGGAATCTGAGAATTTTTTTTTTTCAGTGGTTATGTCACACTTTCACTGCATGTTTTCAAAGAACAACCCAGGTCTTTTTCATTTTCTGCAATTAACACTGTGTCATCTGCGTAACAAATGTTCTCTATCATTTTTCCCCCAACCTTTATCCCAGGGCATTCTTCTAGGTTCCTCATGATGGTTTCAATGTAAAGTGAAAACAAATCTGGTGACAGAACACAACCCTGCCTAACCCCTTTTTTGATATTTTGGAAAGAGCTTATATTGTTTTTTATTCTCATTGCTGCTGTTTGTTCCAAATCATATTTCTCATTATTCTTAGATCTTTTCCATCAATATTGAGCCATTCTAGTTGGAATACCGTCAACTGTGATCTTGAAAAAGCTTTCCATGAAATAAAAGTCAACATGCATAAAGGGCAATGGTAAACTGTCACAAGTGCAGAAACAGAATCAAATACTGTCAGATGTTCCTGAGAAAGTCCAATTAAACACTTTCCTCAAAAAGTGTTGACTTTAGGCACGCTGTTCGTACCTGTGACCTTGGCCTTGGTGCCTTATCTTTGAAGCTTGTCCTTTTATGACTCCTCATCTGTCAACACCTTCAACTCACTTTGGAAGAGTCATCCACAAAGAGCAATGAAACTCAGGTCCATACATTTTTTATCACAGACACACACATATATAGGCACATATATAACACAACATACAAACACACAGTCCTCTCTTTGGTCGATATGAAATAATCTCAATTATATGCAGAAATTTCAATTTTTTTTTAAAAGGGACTCTAAAAAAGAAAGACAAGGAAGCAAATACAGAAACAAATCAGAAGCAACAATAAAACAAGAACAACGAAAACAAACCCTTTCTTTTCATTGGTCCACGCACCATGGACATATCATTTCTGTGCAGTCTGTGCTCTGTTTTCATGAATATCTTCTTCCTTTTCATATTCACAGACACACACACACAAAAAAAAACATCCACAATCAACATTTTGATCACTTTCACACTGTGCATTCTTTGTTTAGACTACTTATCCAGTGTTGCATCCCAATCCAGAATACAAAAGGGACAAAATGTCCTGCACTTGAAATGATGTCTTCACCACACACAAATAATACAACATGTATGCTAATATGAACACAATGATGAATGTGATCAATGCCTCAAATTTCAAAGAGCCCAGAGTAAGGAAAGAGAGGGCTCTTCCAATATCTCTTGGTCCAATAGCTGGGCTGGACCCTGGCTGATGTGTGTTGTGTGGCTGTATCCCGGAGTTTTCACCTCCCCACCTTGCCACTTGTGTTTGTAAACAAGGTAATTAATGACTCGGTCTGAATGGGTCTGAATGGGTCAAGCAGCACATGGACAGTCCCCTTTGCTTGATGAAGTGGCTGTTGTCTGGTGTTGGAGGGACTCTGACACATTGTTTTAGTTTTACCACCAGGTCACCACTTTACAACGAACATTTTAAACCTTCACTTACAACTACGGGCATTGAACAAAATACTGTGAAGTTAAAAAAAAGAAAAGAACAAAGTCAAAACAAGAAAGTTACCTTTCCTGCCTCTTCATCCGACCATTCAGCAAACATGTCCATATTCTGAGTTTCATCTCCACTCTCTTCTTCACTGCCACTGTTGTTTCCATCCACTATTTTAGATTTTTCCCCTCCATCTTTCTTGAGTTCTTGATTCACAAACTGTTCCATGTCATCCAGTTTAAAGAACTTGCCATCAACTACTGACTTTCTGTTCACATGTTTGCTGCTTTCTGGCTGAGAGTTTTCTTCTTCTTCCAACCATTCTTCCTCCGTTCCCTTGAACAGTTCATCAGCTGATTCTGAATCCATATCCTCTTTGTCTTTAAGACTCTTCTTTATTTTTTCAATTTCTGGATCAGAGTCTTCACTGAATACTGAATGTACTGAGTCACTGTCTTCTGTGCCCATTAAACTGTCAACATCACTCAGGGAATCAATGATTTTTGTTTCTTTGTTGTCAATGGCATTGTTAAACCTGAGGTTTAACTGCACTAGGTTCTGAACATTCTGTTCATTGATAAACCTCTTGGCTGCATCAAGCTGCAGCTCTTGTTGCTGCCACACCTGTTCATCATCTAGAGCTTCTATGACAAGTTCTGAGATGATCTGGTCACTACTGACTGCATCAAAGTCATGGATACAGTCATGAAAAGTTTTTATGCTGTGTACTAGCGCTGAACTTGTTGAATGAGGCCTGAAACAACAAAATACACAAAAACATGTCACTTCTAGCAAAACAAAAGCAGCAATAACATGGTCACCCCCACCCCCTCTACCTTGCATTAAACATTACTAATTTGAAATAATTACTATATGTTATTTTTCAGTTCCCGTCTCTCTATTTCTCATTAATATTATCATTAATTTTATTGACATATCAACCATATCAGGGAAAGTCAATATGAAATTATGTTATTTGAAGTCTGAAAATCAAACCATATACTGATATAGTATATACACATCGCTGAAACAACAACTCCAGCCAGTTACTGAAGCTGGCATAAAATGACAAATAATAGGGTCTAAATGACTAAATTTGACAGAAAAGAAAATTCCACTCAATGGATCTGCCACTTGAGAAGACCTGGGTCTAACCGGCATTCCAAAACAGGTTAACTGATGATGCTGTAGTGTAATAGTTTCCTCTTCAAGGTAGTTCCACTTTTTTTTCCTTCAACAAGTTCAAGGCATCATTATTTTTTTGGATTCATGCATGCACGTTTTTGCCCACACTGAGCAGGTGGTGTGTTGCTGCACGGTCTGCATGCATACACAAACAAGAAGAGGGTTTAGGCACTGACACGTCCGCTTACATGTTGATCTGAGAGATGGGAAATATCTTTACTCTTTATCCATCAGGAAGAGGTACCCAGGCAGGATCAAACCCTACTATCCCATCACTTTTACCCTACTACCCCATCACTTTTAGTCTGTTATAAGCATTTTTCAATTATTTTTCTAAAACACAAAGCCATCTGGAAATGGATTGCTTCTGCACAAAGATCAGTACCCTGAACCATTTAAAGACAAAAGCGTGGACCCTTTTCCATCTCATTTATTCTGATTACAGATTCTGCAACATGGCCTCAAGAAAAGGGTATTAACAAAATTTTAACGAAAAAAAAAAAGGAGGGGGATTTCAATTTATTATATTAACTGCTCATTTTATTATCTTGATTTTGATATAGGCCTACATATCTCAGAATCCACAATTGGCAGAAATAAAAAAGAAATAGATCTAGGTCCCTGCTTGGTCTTTGGTCTTTTAGCAGTTCAGGGTACTGATTTGTGTGCAGAATACAGCAGTCAACTGATGGTGCTGTGACCGTTTCCAGATGGTTCCAGTCTACCATTTATGTATTGTTTTATGAAAAACAAATTTCTGTATTGTTCAGTGCAGCCAGCATAACCTTAAAACACTCTGTTGTCCTTAATTTACACTGTGGTAATGAAATTTTCCACTGTACTATTGGCACATATGTTTGGTCCTACCCTTCTTTTCCTCTCGTCCACTAATCACCTGGCGTACAGAAAGTGTGAGCAGGAATAATCAAACTGGCTTGTCAACCACAGTGTCAATGAACATCAGCAAAGATGGAATATACCATCTTGTAATTTGTAGAGTTGGAGACAGCATTTGAGTTATGCAGCTGCTCTTTCTAGAGGTGCTCTAACCAGTAATGAATCGAATTGGCTCCTATACGTAAAACTCTTTATTTTGTGAATAATGTCTTGTTTAGGCAGGGCTCCCCATTTTACATGGCTTCAAAGGGAACTGTCACTCCTAGCTTGGTGTTCTTATGAAGTATTTTCACTCCCAATGCAAGATTGTATATGTGCTATTAATCTTATGGGATATCATTTCATGCACACACACACACACACACACACACACACACACACACACACACACACACACACACACACACACACACACACACACACTCACTTACAACATGGACAGAAAGGGGGGATGAGGGGAGAGCTGCATTGCAGAATGCTAATACTAACAACAACAAAATATTTCTAGAAAGCCTGGTTTCTGTTTGTTTTTCGACAAGGTTCTTTCTTTTTATGTCTGAGTTGAAAAATACTGTTTATTTCACCTCATAAAATAAGACAATCAAATCAATGTGCGAGCACATTACTGGACACAAGTTCAGCAAACAATATGGTATGTGTGTATCTGTCTGCTTTTATGTAAGAATGATGAATAATAATGATGCACATGACAGTGGCGTCATCATTTCTTTGCTTAGCGGTCACACTAAGTTACTTCACTAAGTTACTAACCACACAGAGCACAAGAAAATATGTCACACAGAGACATGCCAAATGCATAAATTAGACATATTTCAGACAGAGAGTTCACTTTTATATGTAATAAAGAAATGCACACATGCACATGTATACAGAAATGGGTGCACAACAAATTATGGAGTATCATGATCTATTCATGTTCAAGTAGAGACCATAAAAGGCCCCCTCTTTCTTTCTCCCCCCCTCCACTCACATACACACACGCATGCAATCATGTGCACATGCATGCAAATGCAAGTAGTCTACACACATGCACACACACATGCACACATTCTCATGCAGACACACATCACTTACACAAGCTTGCATGTGTGTGTATGTGCATGCGAGAGAGAGACAGACAGACAGACAGAGAGACAGACAGAGACAAAGAGACACACAGAGAGACAGAGAGACTCATAGAGTGTATGTGCATGTGCGTGTCCCTGTTTTGAATATGTATATCTGATCATTTTGTTTAGTTTACATTTTTAGCATTAAAACTGGTACTGAGGCGTTTGATTTTTTTTCTTTGTGTGTGTGTGTGTGTGTGTGTGTGTGTGTGTGTTGTGTGTGTGTGTGTGTGTGTGTGTGTGTTCTGATAGTTGTTGCATGTGGGGTTGTTTGTTTTTTTTAAGTTGTCTTAGTTAGTGTGTGCGTTTCTGTGGTGGTAGTGATAGTAAAGGAAAAGTAGTGTTGAGTCTACATTAGCCTGTATGATCAGCCACTGTATTTTGTGAAACATGGCTATCGCCCGGTGACAGAATTGTGAAGAAAAACCTGTACCATGTCAAAGAGCTCGTGTACAGCATGCACTCAGAGAATGTAAATTAAGGGACTCCACTGCTATGAAGTTGTCCCTTGCAGAACTGTTTTAGAAAAAACAATTGTCATTCTGACAGCACCTCATCATCATCATCATCAAGTACCTTGCCACATGGCATTGGCGATCATGGCCTTCCATCTGTTTCTATCCCTTGTTACCGCAAGCACATCTTCCACCCTCTGTCTTCAGCCACTCTGCAAGTCTGTCCAATATTTTTTCCCTGGATCTACCTGGTGCTCTCTTTCCCTCCAGCTTTCCTGTCGTGACAGGTGCTCTAATTCCCCTTTTCTCAAAAAAAGTCCTATAAATGTTGCCTGTCTTTTCCTAATCTTCCTTATCAATGATCTTCTTGTGTCTGCCTCCATCAAGACTGTCTCCAACTACAAACAAACTTTGTCATGAAAGGCCGAAACAATGACAGCATCGCAACTGAGACAGATGATGAAGACAGACACAGTGCGACGGACACAAGCAATTCCAAGAAAAGACTATATACACATAGTTTGGTCTTTGATATCATGGACACGACGATGACACTGATAATATGATTGAATCCACTCACTGATGTAATCATGTATCTGCATGGAATAAGAGGGGCCAAGTGGGATGACACATTTGCATCAATGTTTGATACAGGGCTCAAAACAAAATGGACAGGAATTTGAGGACCAAGGAACTACTGCAGAAATGTACCAAACATGAAAATATTTCGACCATAAAAACTCAGAAGTACACTCTAAATCAAATTCTCTGGACACTATCTTGAAAAGTGACAACTGGCCAGTGAAAAAGATTTACTGATGGGAAATCCAAACCTTATTTAATCATTGTTGGACTACCAAAACGAAAAAGACTAAGAAAGAAACGGTTTATCCCAGAAATATGTTTAATGATTTAGCAAAGTGTCGGAATCACCAATCATGTATCAAAAAATACACACCTCAAGGCAGATCTGCGGCTAACATTTTATCAAATCAACAATCCTTTGGGTGATGACATCACCAAGAGCATTTATAAAGGGAATGACTGTTTACATCTGACTCCCTGGTGGGTGGAAGTACTTCTATGCAAGCAAGCACAGTACTGAACTGACCCAGGGACCCCTTCATGGTTGTAACTTCTGGTCACTCACACTCGACTTTGTAAGTCCTGTTGGCTACTATTGTGGTATTACTGGCTACTTGTGTAGTTTCACTGGCTACTTGTGTAGTCTCACTGGCTGTCCTCAGCCTTATATACTGCTCTGCAGTAAACAGTTTTTCTATCATCTTTTGGTTCCATGGAACTGTTCTTTCGAGGTACTGAACAGGTAAACATGAAGGGGTTAGAACTAATAATGTTACTGCAACCAGCCCCACACATCACAGACAGCCACAAATTTCAGCCACAAAAGACCAAACTGATTAAACAAGTCTCAACACCAATTTCATCAGATGCTGAAGATGCAAAACGAGGAGCAACTACTTCCTCTGTAAACAACCCTCCTCACCCACCCACAGAACCAGTAATCCAACACATTTCGCAGTATAGCAAACAATTTGTTACAGGGGAAAACAGCTGATCAAGTTGGGAAGTTACTAGTATTGATCTGTAGATTTTGGATCAGATCGAAGAAGTGCCCAGTTCTCTTTGCCCCATGGCTTGCCTTACCAGAAAGAGAGATGCATTTCTCACTGAGCAAAATGGGTACCTATGTTTTAAAACAAGTTGTCGATCTAATGAAACAAAACTTATTTTTACATGTACATGTTGCCCTCAAGGATTGCCAACTAGTCTGTCAGCACTGACATAGTAAGAAGTAATTTTGACTCGTAATCCAAAGCACAATTCTTATTAATTCAAAAGTGTTCTCCAGGGATTTCATGGTTCTTCAGGAATTTTCACAAAGATCTTAAAAGGAAATTTTCCTTCTAAAATTACGTTTAATCTAACATACATACCGTGGCTCACAAATGCAATAAGCGGCAGCGGTTTGCCATTTCTGCCTCGTAACAATAAAGTCCGAAGGGATAGTAACTCTGAGAGTATCCATGTCTTGCGCATGCGCATGTGCTCTTCCTCTTTTCGAGGAGACCTAGACCCTGACTGTGGATAGAAGGAACCAGGAAGGCGGGGAGGACGGGAGGGACTCTGCGTGAGCCATGTTAAGTATGTTAGATTAAACGTAATTTTAGAAGGAAAATTTCCTTTTAATTACACATACTATACCGTGGCTCACAAATGCAGAATAGCACTACCCGGATGGAGGGCTTACCTGTTTAACGCCTGGAGGAATGGCAGGAGTCAGGGCGTGTGGCTGAGATGGGGTGTTGGGCCACCACAGCGGAAGCGATACCCCTGGATCCGTCTTCGTGCAGACGGGAGACGTCACGCAGGTAAAATTGAATGAACGTGCCTGGGGAACGCCAGTACGCGGCGTCTAGGACGCTCTGGATGCTGGCATTGTGGGTGACTGCCAGCGAAGAAGCCCATGCTCTGATCTCATGGGGCCTTGGAGAGAAGATAGCTAGCTCTGAGCTCGACCTCGCATACGCAGCCTTGATGACTTCCCTCAGCCATCGAGAGATGGACGTCCGTCTAATGTCCTTTCTATAGTTTTCGTTGTAAGAGAGAAAAAGGTGGCGCTGCTGCTGGCGAGAAGATTTCGTCCGCTTTCTGTACGCTCGCAGGGCGCGAACAGGGCAGAGCGTGCGATCCGCGTCGTCCGGAGCAAGGATAGACGTGAGGGGATGAATGGGGATGGTCGGCGAGGGAGAACCTGGCGACTGGTTCTTGGCTAAGAATTCCGGGAGTAGGCGGAGAGACATCGAGCCATCAGGTTCGAAAGCAACATCTCCGGGGAGACCACTAAGGGCGTGCACTTCGCTGCAGCGCCTCCCCGATGCGAGAGAGACGAGAAAGGCCGTCTTGAAGGAGAGGAACTTGAGTGAACACTCCCTGATGGGCTCGTAAGGGGGTGAGTTCGTTTGACCACCGACCTGCTGCTGTCAGCGTGCCCACATGGGTTCCCCACCCGGAGGTGGACGTGTCCGTGAACAAGTCCTCCTGAGGAGGGGGCAGTGTGATAGGGACTCCCTGGGCTAGCCATGACTGGGAGCGCCATTTGGTCACCAATGATTTGAACCAAGGACCCAGGGGGACCGGAAGGTCTCAATGCTGCAGCGACTGTGACCAACGCCTCCGGAATCCGCGTTGGAATTGCCGCTTGAGGAGACGACCCAGTGGCACTAGGGGTGCCAGCGACTCCATAAGGCCCAGTAGGGAGGCCAGCTTCCTGGCCGGGGTGTGAGGCTGAGGGAGCAGTTGGGCTAGGAGGCCCTGAAGGCACAGTAAGCGCTGGGGAGTCGGGGTCACCATCCACTTGGATGTGTCGAAGGACATGCCCAGGAACTGGAACTGTTTTGAGGAAGTGAGGTCCGACTTCTCCTCGTTGCAAACAAAGCCCAGGTTGTGACAGAGTCGCAGGACCTGGGAAGCTTGTTGTGCACACTGTTCCTTGGAGGAGGCGAGTAGAAGCCAATCGTCTAGATAGGCCTTGAGGTGGATACCCTTCCCCCGAACATGCATGCACAGTTCCCTCGCCACCTTTGTGAACAGCCAAGGGCGGGTGTCAGACCAAAGGGCAGGGCCCTGAATTGGAAGATCCAGTTCCTCCAGACGAATCTGAGGTACTTCCTGTCCCTGGGGTGAATAAGGAGGTGGAAGTATGCATCCTTGAAGTCGATGGATATCCCCCAGTCGTCCGGGTGTAAGGCATCGCGGATGGACATAGGGGTTTCCATACAGAAATGGAGGACGCGGAGGAACCGGTTTAGGGGGAGAGGTCCAGGACGGGCCTCCAGCCACCCGAAGTTTTGGGGACCACAAAGATGCGGCCATAGAATCCCGGGGACGCACTGGAGGAAACCTCCTCCGTGGCCCCCTTGGCTAGCATCGAAAGAACCTCCTGATCCAGGGCCTGCAAGGCCAAGCGATCTCGAGGAAGTGCGATAGCAGGGGGAGAGGGCGTGAGAGGGGCCTTCCTTGGGCCCCAAGGAAGGCAGAACCCCGACCTGATCACCCGCAGGGCCCACCGGCTGGCGGGCAGCCTCTCCCACGCATCGATGTGTCGGGAGAGACTGCCCACAGGATCTCCCGTGGGGGGTGATGGCCTCAGGCCGGGGGTGAGTCATTGGGGGTTGGCCAGCTGAGAAGGAGCCGGCCTGCGGGCCTTAGGCCGGGGAACTGGCCGGCCCGAGTGCTGTTGACTCTTCCTGTGCCCTTGGGGCCTGGAAGAGCCGCGAAACTTCGCCTGAGTGGGCCCATGGGATGGGTAGGCTGCTGGAGCCGGGCGCTTTGCTGCAGGGTGAGAGGGTCCCGAATGGAGGGCAAGGTCCCTTTTGATGTCAGCCTGGTGCTTCAGGATGGCTTGAACGTGGCTCCCGAAGAGGGAACCTGGCTGAATGAGCACCGCGCGCAAGGAGGCCTTGGCTGATGGCAAGCTAGCGACCGAGGATGCCGCGAGAATGGCATCCCGCCTCGCCATGACGGTGTTGAGGTACGTCCGGGCCAAGGCCTCTGTGGAGCATTTGAGCCCCTCTGCCATGGCCTGGATAAAAGCCACGATGGTGGCAAGAGTCAGGCGCCTGGCGTACCGCGAATGACTCGTGGTTTGGGTCCTTAAGGGCTGCCGCCAGGCTGCCCAAGAAGGAGTCCATGGCGGAGGCTGCCACCAGCCCCCGCCTCACGTTCTCCTCCCATTCCGCCAAGCATCTCTCCGTGAGGGAGATGTGCTGCGGCTGGGTCCGAGACCGATCGTTCACAAGGAGGAGGTCCTCCTGTGTGAGGGAGAGGGGAGCCTCAGGGATGGCCTCATGGGCCATGAAGGGCTTCCGTTGGAAGGGAAGCGGGGCCGGCTTCAGGAATTTCCTGAAGGGCATGGCTCCCGGGAAGTCAGGCACGGATCCAGGGATGAAATCCTGTGCCTCTTTCCCCTTGGCGGTGTCCTGGACCCTCTTTAGGCAGTCAGCCACCATGTCGGACTCTTTGAGAAAAGAGGCACGTGGGGCTGAGGTAGGGTGTGCGCTGAAAAGGCGCTCGGCCGAGCAAGGCTTGGGAGCCTTGGGCTCTGGCACTGTGGACACGGCTTCTGGCGCGTGGCTTGCCAGCCGGTCCATGGCCTCTGAGCCAGAGTCCGTGTCCTCTGGCCCGCCTATAGAGGGGGCGAGAGTCCGCGGAGTGTCGGACCGGGGTGCCACGCCGGTGGGACCCAGGTCTGAGCCCCCAGGAGGTACCCCCGGGGGGGGGGGGGGGGGGGAATCCGACACCGGGGGCGCTGGAGGGGCTGGCGAGGATGAGGCCTGCGCCGGTGGGGCACCAGGCATAAAGCCGGGCCACCACATGCATCCCGTCGGCCGAGGCCGGGGGAAATCCCAATGTTGGGTGCCATGGTGCCATGTACGGTGCCATGGGATGAGGCATGGGCTGAGCCCAAGGGGTACCAGGACCCTGACCCCATGAAGGGGAGGGCCTGGCCCGCTGGTAATGGTCCCCGGGGGTCGGGGTATCCCCAGTGCCCAAAGGGCCAGCCTGCTGGGGGCCGCTTGGCATGTGCCAAGGCACCCAAGTGCTCTGTCCGGAATGGGACAGAGATGTGCCAGCCCGCCGTGGGTTGCTTGGTAGTTGCCAAGGCGCCCAAGTGCTCTGTCCGGAATGGGACAGAGAGGTTGGGGCGGGGCAGCAGCAGGCTGCGGGGGAGGAAGGGAGACAACCGGGGCGGATCGACGATCTGACGCCCGTAAAGGGGGGGTTGTCTCCCTTGGCCCACCTGGCGAACCAGGGGTGTCCCGCCTGGCGAACCAGGGGGTGAACCAGTTTCAGTCAAAGTGCTGGCCTTCCTGCCTCCCGAAGGAGACCCATACCCAAGTCGCCCTTCAGCCATAGGGACTGAAACAGTATCAGCAGAACCGGAGTTAAGCTGTACGAAGGGGGCGAGCACAGAATCGACAGAACCGCAGTTGAGTCGATAACCGTGATGGGCAGTGTGAAGGCCGCAAAATGACGAAAAGTCAACTGAGCCGCAGCTGAGTTGAGGGCTCGTGGTCACCGCAACAGAACCGTAGCTGAGTTGCGATGACTTGTCGATAGAGTGAGAGAGAGAAGACGTAGAAGGGAGAGACAAAGATGAAGAGAGAGCGGGTTTTGCACCGGTCGAACCACCGTTTTGTGGGTTGGAGAATTCGGCGGACGAAATCTTCTTAACCCTCGCTTTGCCACCCAATCGCTTCACATAAGTTTCTCCCTTAAACGAAAACATAGGCAAGACACAAAAACAACAACGACAATCATTCGATCGCGTAGCGAAATCGAAAAATACTTAGCTGCTCAGAGCGTACAAGGCGAGCTGGAAGATGGCTGCCGAGAAAAGAGGAAGAGCACATGCGCATGCGCAAGACATGGATACTCTCAGAGTTACTGTCCCTTCGGACTTTATTGTTACGAGGTAGAAATGGCAAACCGCTGCCGCTTATTGCATTTGTGAGCCACGGTATAGTATGTGTAATTAAAACTGATCTTTGCACATCCTCATCAACTGGGATATGTTATATAATCTACATCACACATGCGGATGATGCACTGCTACATGTGATGCATATATATGAACTTCTACATGTATGCGATACAAGTTATTATCCGTAAGTCAATAATTGGGTTTCACCTTTCACCCTGTAGTGTAACATCCATGTTTAAACCAAAGCACACGTTAGTTTCTGGGTTTTTCAGAATACTTGGATTTTGTACCCATGACTATTGCCATGACTGAAAGGAAGGCTGGAAAAATTATTGAAGCTTGTCGTTTGAACTTACTGACAAGACGGTAGCTGCACAGCCTGATGTATGGATTACTCTATTTTTTTAGAACTGCCTTGAAGTTGCAAAATAAAGTAGTCTTTGAATACAGCAGAGACCTTGAAGATGCACTCAACTCACACAGTCACAGGCTCGCTTCAAGAAGATACTGAATGATGGATTCAAAATGGTTCCACATATCCAACTCCCATAACATAGAATGAACTCACAATCATTGTTGATAAATATGTGGGGGTGGGGATTGGTAGAGAACAATAATAGTTTACACAGGCACATAGCCGACGAATGGGGAGAACTCATTTACTGCCTTGAATTCAAAGCAGCAGTCTTCACACTCAAAATCCCTATACAGGAAAGACCAAACCACTCACATTAAAATACTGACAATAGTGATAATAATAAAACGGGCAACACAAAACCTAATTAGGCCTATTTATAATTATAACAAAATTCCCAAGGAAACTTGACTACAGCACTTACAATCAACCAACTTTGTGTCAGCTACTGCTTTAAGGCTATATTGAGCCTAGATTGATGCTGAACATTATGGACACTATGCACAAACTCATGCTGACTACTAAAGTCCATACTTTTCCCATGATGACATGGTCATTTTCACGAGTTTCCTCTCAAATAACTCAATAGCTGACGTAGCAGTGGTGGTGTGCATTGTGGTGTGTGTGGCCGTATCTCCCAAACTTACAGGTATGTTTTTAAAGTTTTACAATTTTTATGAATCACCAATAACTTGAATAAGAACATGTCATGCATTTTCCTGCTTATTTGGAGCAGATTAAATCATGGATGACCATTTCAGGCATATTACAGATGGTGTGGCGACTGTTGTTATTGCCTTCGGCGGCCATTGTTTACAATGATCATCAGGCTTATCAGTGCAGATTAATTGTTTTCTTTTGGTCATACCAGCTGAACCTACTGGTCTTTCTTCTTCATTTTTCATTCACCACATATACGACAATGCATTTTTCACTCATTGTGTAAAATTTGGTGCCCGGGTTTTCATGGATGGTCGAAATATAAGCGTCAGTTTGACGCTGATTTTCAGTCTAGATGACTCAGCAAACAGTAGCAATGGACAGCCGAACTTCAACAGCCGAACTTCAAAGTTCTGCTGCCCCTCATTATCAGATTCTAGACTTCTGGACTTCTGATATGTGTGTGTACGTGTGTGTGTGTGTGTGTGTGTGTGTGTGTGTGTGTGTGTGTGTGTGTGTGTGTGTGTGTTTGTGTGTGTGTGTGTGTTTATACATACATACATATCTATATGTATCCTATAGCAAATACCCAAAGGTGTGATGAGTTGTACAATCATGCTGAACTCTCAATTTAATATCATTACACTGATAACAAAAAAAATCTTACATTTTCAAAATAGGGCCAAGGTGTAATGATTATGATTAATGCTTGAATGTGATTTTTTTTTTTTTCATTTCAAATATTCGGCATATCTTTTAAACTGGTGTGTGTCCAACTGAGTTTAGACTTTATGCCTATACTACATTAACGTATCTAGGCATGACAAACCTCCCCCAACCTTTTTTAGTTTTAGTTTGTTTTGTTGCTATCTAAAATGCACATGGACACCTTAACATGGACTGTTTGCACTGTACAGGCCTTAACACTATAATAACAGTATGATTATTAGGTGCTAATAATTTGTCATATATAGTAGTAGTAGGCCTAGTCTATCAATGTATCATAATAATATATTATTACTGATGTCATTCAAATGTCTCATAATGATAATGTCGGTAGGTCCAGCCATTTTTGTAATTTGAAAATATATGCAGTATTTTCAAATTTTCTAAAAGGTGACTCATATCTCTAATGGTTTTTGAGATACTGCTGTTTGAAATACTGTAAAATATGGGCGTTTTTCACAGTTTGATGAACTGGCCATATTTGTACCCATATTTCTTCAGAAGTAGGCCTATATTTTTGTATAAAAATTGATACAGTTATTGTATTCTATATGTAAATTAAGCCTAATTTTTTTTTTTTAAGAACTCTAGATTTATTTTCCTCTGTGCTATTTCTCTTCAAAAATGGCAAAAATGCCAATTTGTCCACTTGTCACTGTGTGGCAAACACACGTTAATGCTGCTTAATGGTTCACAACTCTGGGACTAGCTATATATCCAAAATGCAGGTATCAAACGATTCAGCATTGAATATGAAAACAAAACTTGTGAAAAAGAAGTGTTCAACCATATTTTTATGTAGGCCTAAATAATTAGATTAAACTCAATAAAATCTGACACATTTACTCATTATTTGGAGGGGAAAATAAAATGCTTTGACATCTCCTCAGGGTAATACTTTCCAAATTAAATGCATAGGGCCCATCCAGAAGTAATGAGTCCTAATTTCCTATGTAGTATGATCTTTAGGCAGTTATGGCAATTAATCAATTAATCGGTCAATGATTAATGCAAAGGTCCAGCGACTTATGACGGCCTTAGACTGCTTATAAATCGTTTGGGGCAAAGACATTTCTACTAATATTTAAATTTTAATATTTTTAATCGGTTCGGCCGTTCCAAAGTTATGATCATGATGATGCTTTTTTAGTTTTAAGAAGAAACGGCGGATACGTGGTCACAATTTTTTCTATCATACTATGTTAGTATGTAATCCAATGTTACATTGAATGTAGCAAAACATCAAAATTGTTCCCAAAACCTTAATTGTCATCACAGGCAACAAATTGAACAATAGCACTTTTTATACCATTTACTGTGGTTTCTCTCGTGTGTCATAATTATGACTGTGCAATGTGTCACTGTGTGTGTGTTATAATTATTTCAATTTTACTATTTTTAAGCCTACAATCGTAACAATCACAATGGCCCGAATGGGCCTGGCTACATACCTAATCCACTAGATTGAAAAATCAGAAACATACAATACCTCAGTTTGCTGGACGGGTCAAAACTTGCCAAAACATTTTGAAGTTTTGGGCCGTTTTTGTTAGCAATAAATCTTTCACTTCTGCCATTTTGCGAGTTTATAGACGCAGTTGACACACGAGGTTGGAGAAGCTCAACCGGATGTCAATCAATTAATTGCTGGGCGATAACTCTCTCAGGTTTCCGATTTCAGACCGTGACCTAACCACAGACATCTAAGATCTTTGATGTCTGTGGACCTAACGTATGCAGACAATTCGTCGGCCGGGTTGAGGACTTGGGTACCATTTTGTCTAAAATCAACATTTCTGCTTGCTAATTTTTGTTCACCGTTTTGCGGATTTCCTCCGTTTTAATTCAAAATTCTGTTGGAAAAATGGTTTCCGCTGATATATATTATATAAAAGGCACTGGACTGGTGGGAAAAAATCATGTTTCAGTTCCAGTTTCTCAAGATGACATCTCCGCGGTCGGAACGAATTCCATGCACTAATGTCACAGGTGCCATGTGTATGGTGATCATGGCACAAGCCTTATTAAGCATGCACACAAACCTATGAGCTGGGCAGGTCCTGACGCCCTACCTAATACCTATACTATGTAGGCCTACTATGCTTTACCTAATCCAAAACAAGTGCGACTGCCCGCGTCCAAGCAAACAGGAACGAGAAGAACAAGCAAACCAAAGTGAACGCGTATTCAACACAACAAGACAAGACAAGACAAGACCTAGTCTATATTTTCCCCCCGTTGGGTTGCTTCTTCTTCTTCTTCTTCCATAAAGTCTCCACAATCAACAGGCTGATTATTATGCGACCGTGAAACGGGGGCTTTGCTTTACCAAAAAAAAAAAAAAATCTGTTTCCTATTTCTTTATCACGAGATTACTCACATTCAAACTACAAATACAAAGTGACACCCCCCACCCCTACCTTACCTACTCATTAGCCTGCACAAAAAACCAAACAAACAAAAAAGGTAAAAGCTATGTGCGGAGCTGTCAGCAGGCTACCACGTTCGCTTTTCATCCATTACTATGGACTAGCTGACCCCAGGTTGCAGCAGGCAACTCAGGCCCGCAACATCCTTCCACTCATCCATTCACACAACGAGACAAAGTATGGGGAAGTTTACTGGAGGAGTCTGTTGACCAGTGACACAAATGTGTCAGAGGTCTTGGCATCGACGATCTCCTGGGGGAGAGAGTTCCAGTCCACAATTGTTCTTGGGAGGAACGACATCAGCTGGTGGTCGGTAACTGCAGCTATTTGTGTGAACTGCTGATTGTGACTTCGTCGCATTCTCTTCTTGGGAGGTTGGAGCTGTTGTTTCAACCTTGAGCAGCTGACTAAGTTGTTCTTGATTTTATAGAACATGGACAGCCTTGCTATTTTCCTTCTGTCCTCAAGGGACATCCATCCTAGAATGTCCAGCATGGTGGTAACGCTGGCGGTGCGTTGGTAACGGTTCAGCACAAAGCGGGCTGCCCTACTCTGGATGTTTTCTATCTTCACCCTGTGCTGTTTCACATAGGGGACCCAGACGGATGCCGAATATTCCAGCAGAGGCCTAACAAATGTTTTATAGGCTTTAGCCTTTATGCCAGGGGAGCTGATTTTCAGGTTGCTTCTGAGAAATCCCAGGACCTGGTTGGCTTTGGTCCAGATGGAGTTGATATGATCGTCCCAATCCATCTTGTTCTGCAGTATGACTCCAAGATATTTCGCTGAGTCTACAACTTCCAGGGTGTGGCCATGGAGATGGTATTCACACTGTAGTGGCCGTCGCTTTCGTGTGACAGGGAGGGTGTTGCACTTTGCAGGGTGAAACTGTATGTCCCAACTCTTCTCCCAAACAGCGAGCTGTTGGAGGTCTTGCTGTAGTTGAGCTTGGTCCTGGGCAGAACTAACCCTGTTATACACTGCAGTGTCGTCTGCAAAGAGTCTGCTGTTTGTAGTCAGATTGTCAGGCAGGTCGTTGATATAGGCTAGGAATAAGAATGGTCCCAGCACTGACCCCTGTGGCACACCGGATCTGACTGGTACAAACGATGAGCACGACCCATTCACAACCATTGCCTGTCATCTGTTCTGCAGGAAGCTCGCTATCCACCTGTTGGTATGACCTTGAACACCGTATGTATGGAGCTTATGAAGGAGAAGGCTATGGTTGACTTTATCAAATGCCTTAGCAAAGTTCATTATAAGGACATCGACTTGCTCTCCTCCCTCCATGTGCCCAACAATCTCGTCAACAAATTCGAGGAGTTGTGTTTCACATGAGTGACCCTTTTTGAAGCCATGCTGGCGGTCGGTGAGGATCCTCCGAGAATCCAGGTGTTCCATCATAGCACTTGATATCACATGTTCCATGACTTTGCAAACGACGCAAGTAAGGGAGACTGGCCTGTAGTTAGCAGGATTGTACTGTTCTCCCTTTTTGAAGATAGGCGTGATGTATGCATCTCTCCAGTCTGCTGGAACAACTCTGCTGGTCATGGAGGGCTGGAACAGAATGGTTAGTGATGGGGCCACCTCTTCTGCAATCTCGCGGAGGACTCTGGGTCCAATTCCGTCAGGTCCGCTGGCCTTATTCGGGTCTAGTCTTCTCAACACCTTGAGGACTCCATCAGTAGTAATAACAATGTCGTCCATGGGTGGATATTGGCGCCGCTCATTCCGGTTTTCTGCTTGAACTCTTCAGATGAATACTCCTTCCCCTCGCTGAACACAAACTGAAACTGTTGATTCAGTATTTCAGCTTGGGTTTTCGAGTCCGAGAAGAGCCGTCCATCTTTCTTGAGGGGTGCAACACCAGTGTTGGATGTTCTTTGGTGCTTTATGAAGCTCCAGAACTTTTTGTTCTTAGTTGCTTGTGGCCGTTGCTCCTCCTCTTCGAAAGTATTGTTGAGGTAGCTCCAGTAGTTCCGTAGCAATTGTCGTTGAGCAATTCGTCTTAGAGTCCTTGCTTCTTCTCTGTCATCTTGCCTACCAGACTTCTTCATCTTCTTGTAAGCCCTGTTGCGCCTGTTCATGAGTTTACGTAACTCTGGAGTAATCCATGGTTGATGTGGCTTAGGACGAACAGTCTTCTGGGGGATAGACGTCTTGATGGATTTTTGTAGATGACAAAAAAACAAACAAACAAAAACTGTAGACTTGATGGGGGAACAGAAGAAGGCAAAGAGAAAAGAGGAGATGGAAGATAAACAAAGAAATTAGGAATAGGTGCAATGAAGCTAAGGAACCTTGGCTGAAAACAAAATGCAAAGAAATAGAAGACGACACAAAACGGATCCTCAGGATATATACAGAAAAATTGAAGAAATTGTCCACAGGAAAAATACAAGCACATCAACTGGTTGCTTAAAATCGAAAGATGATACGCTTATCATGGAAAAAGACAAAACATTAGATAGACGGGGAGAATACATTAAAGACCTGTTTAACGATGACAGAAACGAAGTACACATTATAAGAAAGAACGTTGAAGGACCACCCATAATGAAAGATGAAGTTAGAGCAGCACTGAAAAAGATGAAACCAGGAAAAGCCCCAGGACTAGACAACATTATTACAGAGATGATTGAAGCCCTAGAGGAATTTGATATTGAAAAAATAACAGTCCTCCTAAATGGGATTTATGACGCTGGAAAAATCCCCAAAAATGTCAAAATCAATTTTCATTGCACTTCCAACGAAAACAGGGGCTATAGAATGCGAACTCCATCACACAATCAGCTTGATGAGTCATGTAAGAAAATCCTATTAAGAATGATCATGATGAGGACGAGGAATAGAATCAAAAGAGAAATAGCAGATGAACAGTGTGGATTTGTGGAAGGGAAAGGAACTATTAATGCCATATACATCCTAAGAACTATCATAGTGAGGTTAATCGAGATGAATAAGGATTTACATTTATTTTCTGTTGATTATACCAAGGCTTTCGATCGGGTAAGACATGAAGAATTGATCAACCAATTAGAAAGACTCAATATTAATGGAAAAGATCTACGAATAATCAGAAATATGTATTGGGAACAAACAGTTGCAATGAGAATAGAAAAAGATATAAGCTCTTTCCAAAACATCAAAAGAGGAGTCAGACAAGGTTGCGTTTTGTTGTCACCAGATCTGTTTTCACTTTACAGCAAAAACATCATGAGAAACCTAGAAGAAGACCCTGGATTAAAGGTTGGAGGAAAAATGATACACAACATTCGTTACACAGATGACACTGTGCTAATTGCAGAAAATGAAAAGGACCTACAAAACCTTGTGAATATACTAGAAATAGAAAGCAAAGGTAACGGGTTGGAACTGAACAGCAAGAAGACTGAAGTCATGGTGATCAGTAGAAAACATGAAATCTCCTCATGCAAATTAACAGCAAATGGCACAACCTTCAGACAGGTTGATAAGTTTAAATATCTGTGAACGATCATTTCACCAGACGGCAGATGCACATCAGAAATAGCCAGCAGAATCGGTCACGCCAAAACAGCATTCAAGAACATGAAAAGCATTCTTACCAACAAATGCCTATCAATTAACATCGGGAAGAGAGTTCTTGAATGTTATATAGAACCGATAATGTCGTACGGCCAACAAGCAAAGCCAGAACAAGATTGACGCAGCCGAGATGTGGTTTCTAAGAAGAATGTTGAGAGTTCCATGGACAGCAAAGGAAACAAATGAGACAGTCTTGATGGAGGCAGACACAAGAAGATCATTGATAAGGAAGATTAGGAAAAGACAGGCAACATTTATAGGCCATTTTATGAGGAAAGGGGTATTAGAGCACCTGGACACAACAGGAAAGCTGGAGGGAAAGAGAGCACCAGATAGACCCAGGGGGAAAATGTTGGACGGACTTGCAGAGTGGCTGAAGTCAGAAAGGATGGAAGATGTGCTTGCAACAGCAAGGGATAGAAACAGATGGAAGGCCATGATCGCCAACGCATGTGGCAAGGCACTTGATGATGACGACTGTTTTAGCCTGACAAATTCTGCTGGGTATTTTTAATGTGCATTTGCTGTATGGTAAGTTGGCTATTCCCAAGTAATTAAACTCATGAGTTTTACATATGGGGATTTTTTGGTTTTTACTGGTTACCGTGACTTCAGTCTTCTTAATATTTAGCTCTAGTCTTTTACTTTTTTCCCCCCATTCTATTCACAAAATTTTGTAGATCATTTACATTTTCTGCAGTTAGAACTGTGTCATCCACATAACGAAGTTTATTATTTGTACTCCAATGTTTATCCCAGGGCATTCTTCTAGGTTTGTCATGATTGTTTCACTGTAAAGCAAAAACAAATCTGGTGACGGAACACATCCATGTCTAACCTTTCTATTCATACTTTGAAGAGAGCTTATATCATTTTCTATTCTCATTGCTGCTGTTTGTTCCCAATACATATTCCTTATTATTCTTAGATCTTTTCTATCAGCACTGAGCTCTTCCAGTTGGTTAATCAAGTCTTTGTAAATTCATGTCTTATCCAATCAAAAGCCTTGGTTTGATTAACAAAACATAAATTTATATAAATCCTTAGTCAACTCAACTGATTTTTCTGTCAGAGTTATGTATCTATATGGCATTAAGAGTTCCTCCCCCTTCAACAAAACCACATTCTCTTCTGCTATTTCTGTTTTGATTCTATTCCTTGTCATCATGGTTATTCCTAATAGAATGTCACATGATTTTTTCTTCATTCAAAATATCCATATGTTTGAAATACATCTACATGAAGCACAATAACCAGTAAAAGAAAAATACATGAATAACAACAACAAGAACACAGTCTGTCAACATGTGCGTGCATGATATTACGAAATCAAACTCATCACATTCCATCACATACACTGCCAACATCTGTATTACAATATGTTGACAAAATCAAGACTCGGTTGTTATGAAATGTAATTATGGCAGCCATCTTGTCTTGAAGGTGTGATGATTCCAATTCAATTTTTGCATTTTATTGTTCTATATGGTGTTTTATAGCAAGGTACCTTTTAAAAGAAGTTACATTTGGTACAGTCTTTTGATACTTGCATTTATAAAGGTACGTTTTTCCAAGAAGGATGATGAAATCAGATATCGGATCTGTGCGCACCTTTTCTTCAACACCAAATAATACCATACTTTCAGTTAATCTGGTATTTGCACAGGTAACACATTCTGATCTTAAGATTTCCTCAAATCTTCCCCAGAATCGTTTCGTATACATGTAAACAATTCCAAAATATATGATCAGTTTTGTCTTTTGTTTTCAAACAAAAATCACAGAAAAGAATTGTTTACAAGTCCCAAGTCTTTTAATATAATATGACATTAGTTCCGATAATTCTATATACAATATGTGTCTGTACCTATTTCAGTTTAATTTCTTGTATTTTATGAATTTTCTTAAACGCTTTTTCCCATGGAACATTTGTTCCCAGTTTCTCTGACTATTTAGAGCAAGACCTGGAAGTGTATCATCTGTTGATTAATATTTCATGATACAACCGTGCTCCTTTTGGTACAGAATAAATTGTTTCCAGTGCTGTAGGAAAATCATGTGTACTTTTGGTATGTTGAGCTTTGTCTTCTGTGCATATGACTTAATGGACTGCTTATATCCATTGAAAATTAGGAAATTTACATTCAGTTCTTATTTTCTATTGAATTCATGATGTGTCAGAAAAAAATCCATTATCATTCAAAATTGTGCAGTACAAAAGACTTTTTGAATCCATTTACTATATTTCATGATTTTATTCCCAAAAGTGATATTTTCGTTGTATAAGATTGGTTTGAAAGTAGATCAATTGGCATTTTTGGTTTTATATTATTACATGTACAAAAATGATAATATGCCTTAAACTTTAAGTTAAAGGTGTGTTTCCAGAACAAATGCCTTAAAGGTGTGTTTCTAGAACAGAGTATCATTGGCATAAAGCATAACTGGGGCCATATTTTTCAAACTCTGTTAAAACGGGCACGATTCATAGCTATGTTTTTCCATTTATGTTCCGTGTTTTTACATTTTCTCAGCCAGGAAATTTTTAAGGCTTCGATGTGTTTTTGTATGTCTGGCTTGTTCAAACCTCCAATTTTTTTTTATGCTTTTGTGAGTAGTTTTTCTGTTAATACTACCGCGTTTACCATTCCAAGCAAACAAAAAACACATTTTCTGAAGATTACTGACAAGATCATTGGGGGATCTGGGAGCAGAATCTAGAGATGGATTAGTTTGGAAAGAATGAGTGATTTCAGCATAACGACTCTTCCCAGTAGTGTTACACTTCCTCTTCATCCAAATTTTGAATAAAGCCTTTACTTCTGATAACTTTTCAGCCTAATTTATTTGTTCACATCCCTTTACATCTTCTGTGAATCACGCACCTAATATTTCAAAGTTTTGAAAGTTCCACTTTATATTCAAATGCTGCATATATCTGATGGACGAACATTTTTTGCTTTGTAACCAAATTGCCTGTGTTTTGTCGGTGTTCGAAACAAGCCCTGAGAAATCTCCAAATTTTTTGACAAGATGAACAGATTTCTCAAATGATGTTTTGTCTCTGATATTGATCAGTTGGGCATCATCTGCATATTGAGAGATTTTGTACTCTTTTCATCATCTGCATATTGAGAGATTTTGTACTCTTTGCTATTAACCATATTGCCTTTAATATCTTTATCATCTCTGATCATAATTGCCAAGACTTCTAAACATAACACAAATAAAATACGGAGAGAGTGAGTCACCTTGCCTACAGCCTCTTTCTATATGAAACCAGTCTAACGCTTGACCATTGACGTAATTGTTGACTTTATGTTTTTGTAG
The DNA here is from genome assembly GCA_030674185.1 of Monoplex corrugatus. Classification (NCBI taxonomy): domain Eukaryota; kingdom Metazoa; phylum Mollusca; class Gastropoda; order Littorinimorpha; family Ranellidae; genus Monoplex; species Monoplex corrugatus. The sequence goes on along the minus strand of JAPXFY010000013.1, from coordinate 76,436,882 downwards.
AACGTTTCTATTCATTTACACAAATTTTCTCCAAACCCATATGTGTTTAAAAATTGCCAGTCTAATTAATCAAAAGCTTTCTCAAACTCGTAAGTAAACGTCCAGGTATTTTTTTTATATCAAAATAACTGAGCAAATCATGAATTAGCCCTATGTTATCTCCAAGACATCTATTTGCAACAAAACCTGTCTGATTTTTCACAAATTACGTTTAGAAGTGTTGTCTTAATTCTATTAGCAATACACGGAGATCTGATCCTATGTAATATGTTAAGCAGTGAAATAGGTCTTCAGTTTTTTTATATACTCTTTTGGTTTATCTGGTTTTTGGGATGCAGGTTATAAGTCCTTCTTGTTGAATTACTGAATGTTCTCCATCTCTGAAATGATTCATTTAAAGCTCGCACAACCAAAGGACCGAGTTTTTCCAAAAGAATTTATGAAATTCTGCCTTAAACCCGTCTGTTCCCGGGCTTTTTCCGTTGTTTTTTTTAAAAAAAATTTTTTATAGCGCAAATCCTGCTCCTTCCAAAGTTATTGCTCCTTCTAAAGAATCTCTCACTTCATTTGGTAACTTTGGACAACCTGTTATCAAATCAGTTATTCTGCATGCATTTAATGTTTTCTTTCTAATCTATACAGTTCTTTATAAAACGTATTTATCTCTTGTTTATCTTTCTGAGGTTCATCTGTTAAAGGTCGGTTTTGGTCAACCAGTCTCTGCATACTTATTTAGTGTCTTTTCTCTAAATTTCAAAAATAATTTGTTATCATTTCCCGATCTGCTGAAAATGGATAGTTTCGATTCAGCCGCCTAACAGGTACAGCCTCCTGTCTCCATGAGAATTCATATGTTATCTATATTCCTCTTGGTTTAAGTGCCTGATTATTGTCCTGTTTTTGTTTGTTTGTTTGTTTGTTTGTTTTGTGTGTGTGTGTGTGTGTGTGTGTGTGTGTGTGTGTGTGTGTGTGTGTGTGTGTGTGTGTGTGTGTGTGTGTGTGTGTGTGTGTGTGTGTGTGTGTGTGATATGTAACCTATCTGAACTTTCGACTTGGCTCAACATCTTAAGGTACTTCTCGTTTTTGTTTACGGTACCTGAAGCTTTCGGCGTTAGGCCATTTTCATCTACCGCCATTGCTGTTACCGCCTCGAGTGCACGTTCCCATGTGAACGTTGCTCCGTGCATCACGCTGTCAGCGAAGTCGCTACATGTCAACGTTTCGGTCCCACCTAAAGAGCGTAATTTATACACTGTATGGTCCCAGCAGAAGGACAGTGTGGATTCGTGGAAAGAAAAGGAACTATTGATGACATATACATCCTAAGAACTGTCATAGAGAGGTCAATCGAATTGAATAAGGATTTATATTTATGCTTTGTTGATTATACCAAGGCTTTCGATTGGGTAAGACATGAAGAATTGATCAACCAACTAGAAAGACTCAATATTGATGGAAAAAAGATCTACGAATAATCAGAAATGTGTATTGGGAACAAAAAGCTGCAATGGGAATAGAAAACGATATATATGCTCTTTCCAAAATATCAAAAGAGGAGTCAGACAAGGTTGTGTTTTGTCACCAGATCTGTTTTCACTTTACAGCGAAAACATCATGAGAAACCTAGAAAAAGACTCTGGATTAAAGGTTGGAGGAAAAATGATAAACAACATTCGTTACGCAGATGACATCGTGCTAATTGCAGAAAATGAAAGCGACCTACAAAACCTTGTGAATATAATAGAAATAGAAAGTAAAAATAAAGGGTTGGAGCTAAATAGCAAGAAGACTGAAGTCATGGTAATCGGTAAAAAACGTGAAATCCCCTCATGCAAAATAACAGCAAACGGCACAGCCTTCAGACAGGTTGATGTTTAAATATCTGGGAACGATCATTTCACCAGAAGGTAGATGCACATCAGAAATAGCCAGCAGAATCGGTCAAGCCAAAACAGCATCCAAGAACATGAAAAGCATTCTTACCAACAAATGCCTATCAATTATCATCAGGAAGAGAGTTCTTGAATGTTATATAGAACCGATAATGTTATACGGTTGTGAGGCATGGACAGTCAACAAGCAAAGCCAGAACAAGATATTGAGGCAGCCGAAATGTGGTTTCTAAGAAGACGTTGAGAGTTCCATGGATAGCAAACAAAACAAACGAGAGAGTCTTGATGGAGGCAGACACAAGAAGATCATTGATAAGGAAGGTTAGGAAAAGACAGGCAACATTTATTGGCCATTTCATGAGGAAAGGGAAATTAGAGCACCTGGTCACAACAGGAAAGCTGGAAGGAAAGAGAGCACCAGGTAGACCCAGGGAGAAAATATTGGACAGACTTGCAGGGTGGCTGAGGACAGAGAGGGTGGTAGATGTGCTTGTGGCAACAATGGATAGATACATATGGAGGACCATGATCGCCAACGCCATTGAGAGGGCACTTGATAATGATGATTACGATGGTCCCACCACGCTACAAAACACAAGTACTTGTACACCTATGACTAGCTTATGGCACTGGTTGTTCCTGTGCATTTGAACTTTGACCCTGATATTGTCACGCATTTGAAAACTGAACGTTGGTCGTAATCTTCCTCGCTTCAGATTGTGTCGAGGTGGCAAACGGAAAGTTTGTGTTATACGTAAATCCACTTAAGATAATTCCTTCCCTTCTTTGCTGCTGCCATTAACGCGCTGATCTCCACCTCCATCTCCACCCTCTCCAACAGCACCCATCCAACAATGTGATTTTTCGTCCGCACCACTTGACTTTTGCTCTATCTTTTGACAGTTTAACAGTGTGTTTAATGCCCAGTCTGTCTGTCATAACAAAACTGATCATACTGCCGACAATGTATTTGAAAATAATTTTGATCAGGTTTTTATAACACAAACTTGGTTGAAAAGTCATAGTCAGGAACCTATGATAAAATAACTCATTCCACCTCGCTATAAGTTTTTCCCTAAGCCCTTCTTTTGGTGATGGTCTCGCAGTCCTCTACAGAGATGTCTTAGCATCATTTCTGTCCTTCTGCAAGCCCTTCCCTTTTCACATTTGTCTTTTGAAGCTCTGGAAGTCATTCTAAACACCTCTGGTCAAAAGGTCGTCTTCTCCTGCCTTTATAGCCCATCTCCTAGCAGCACTAACAACTTGAATGAGTGTATGTTTCATCCTGAATTTAAATCTCTCCTTGATTTGTATTCCCTTCGCCAAGGTAAATTGATTCGTTTAGGTGACTTTAATTTTTGACAATCAAACTTCTCACACCAAGCACCTCTGCCTTTCACTGTCCAACTGCTCTCTTTCTCAGCTTGTAACGGAGCCCACGGACAGCAAAGAAAACAAACGAGACAGTCTTGATGGAGGCAGACACAAGAAGATCATTGATGAGGAAGATTAGGAAAAGACAGGCAGCATTTATAGGCCATTTTATGAGGAAAGGGGAATTAGAGACCTGGTCACAACAGGAAAGTGGAGGGAAAGAGAGCACCAGGTAGACCCAGGGAGAAGATATTGGACAGACTTGCAGGGTGGCTGAGAACAGAGAGGGTGGAAGATGTGCTTATGGCAACAAGGGATAGATACATATGGAGGGCCATGACCGCCAACGCCATGTGGTAGGGCACATGATGATGATGTCTTTCACCAAGTAAAATGTTTAACCTGTGGATTATTTTCTCGCCTCACATCTACCAAGTTTAATTCCCATATGATGTTTTCCACTGACTTTTTTGCTTTTGGATTATTGATATTGACATAATTATCATAATCTAAATATGGGCCAAGGACCAAGTTCCAGTCACATACCAGTATTAAGTCTTGACAGTTATATTTCTTAGGATTAAAAAAATTCCATAAAATAAAGAGTTATCTTTGTTTGGGCCGTAATTATATACCAACATTATATCTTTCTCTATAGCGGTCAACGATATGACGAAGTTGCCACTATCGTGTTTTTCTATTTATTGGTTTTGAATTCAAAGTTATGATAAATAACACTCCCACTCCCTTTGCATTGGATGTGATGCGAAAAAACACTTGTAACCCCATTCTGATGAGACTATCTTTTTAACTTGACATTAAAGTGAGTGTATGTAGACAATCGACGTTATATGACTTTTCTTGAGAAAATTAAAAATATCCCGTCATTTTTGAAAGTCTTCAAGTCGCTGACAATTCAGAGATGATATTGTGATATTTGCCATACTGAATGTAACAGGTCACCCAGTGGTATTTAAAAACATTTCAATAACAATACTATCTTCTTCATGTTTATGTACAGTACACGTACAAATATATTTGTATACTGAGACATTTGGAGCATGGAAGCGGGGTCTGCCAGATATTGTGGAGGACAGGGAGTAATCTTCTAGAATGAAAAAACAAAACAACAAAACAAAACAAAACAAAAACACCCTGAAATCAACAACATGACTGGCATGAGACAGGACATAGCTCGAGCTTGTACCCTACCGCTATTGATCAAAACAACTTTGGTTCTGATCGAACTCACTGTGCCATATGAAAGAAGAATTCAGAAGCCCATTACAACACTGAAAAGTATGCCCGTCTAGCTAATAATTTGAGGAAATCCAGCTTCCAAGCCAAATTCCTCGCCAGAGGTTGGATCATGGGAGTTAGTAGGTACATCTGTCCGTAACGTCATGAAACAGCTCTCGATTTCTGAGATGGAGAGGACCAGAGCCCTCAGAATAATGGCAGAAGCAGCTGTAAAGAATTTCAGCTGGATCTGGTTGAGGAGGGAAAAAAGTTAACTTCATAACGCGTAAAATTTCCACACTAAGCCTACAGGTGATGTCTAATAATGAAATGATTAAGACATCGAAAACGAGGATGACAGCCTTGAACACGTTCGAACATCTTCAAGGCACGAGTTTGAATCTAAGTCATCATCACCATCACCATCAAGTGCCTTGCCGCATGGCGTTGGCGATCATGGACCTCCATCTGTCTCTATCACTTGCTGCCCCAAGCATCTCTTCCACCCTCCTTGTCCCCAGCCACTCTGCAAGTCCGTGTAGTATCTTCTCCCTGGGTCTACCTGGTGCTCTCTTTCCCTCCAGCTTTCCAGTTGTGACCAGATGCTCTAATTCCCCTTCCCTCATAAAATGGCCTATAAATTTTGCCTGTCTTTTTCTAATCTTCCTTATGAATGATCTACTTTTGCCTGCCTCTATCAAGACTGTCTCATTTGTTTTCCTTGCTGTTTTGGCTTGGCCGATTCTGCTGGCTATTTCTGATGTTTATCTGCCGTCTGGTGAAATGATCGTTCCCAGGTATTGAAACTTATCAATCTGTCTGAAGGTTGTGCTGTTTACTATTATTTTGCATGAGGGGATTTCATGTTTTGTACTGATCACCATGACTTCAGTTTTCTTGCTGTTTAGTTTCAACCCCTTACCTTTGCTTTCTATTTCTAGTATATTCACAAGGTTTTGTAGGTCCCTTTCATTTTCTGTAATTAGCATGGTGTCATCTGCGTATCGAATGTTGTTTATCATTTTTCCTCCAACCTTTAATCCAGGGTCTTCTTCTAGGATTCTTATGATGTTTTCGCTATAAAGTGAAAACAGATCTGGTGACAGAACACAACCTTGTCTGACTCCTCTTTTGATATTTTGGAAAGAGCTTATATCGTTTTCTATTCCCATTGCAGCTGTTTGTTCCCAATACATATTTGTGATTATTCGTAGAATCTATCTTTTCCATCAATATTGAGTCTTTCTAGTTGGTTGATCAATTCTTCATGTCTTACCCGATCGAAAGCTTTGGTATATAAAATGAAACAAAGGAAATTTTCCTTCTAAAATTACGTTTAATCTAACATACTTACCGTGGCTCACTGATGCAATATGCGGCAGCGATTTGCCATCCCTGCCTCATAAACAAAGTCCGAACGGACCATAACTTAGAGTATCCATGTCTTGCGCATGCGCATGTGCTCTTCCTCTTTTCGAGGAAACCAAGACCCTGACTGTGAATGGAAGGAACCAGGAAGGCGGGGAGGACGGGAGGGACTCTGCGTGAAGCCACGGTAAGTATGTTAGATTAAACGTAATTTTAGAAGGAAAATTTCCTTTTAATTACACATACTGTACCGTGGCTCACTGATGCAGAATAGCGCTACCCGGAAGGAGGGCTTACCTGGTTAACGCCTGGAGGAATGAGACGAGTCAGGGCATGCGGCAGAGATGGGGTGTTGAGCCACCACAGCGGAAGCGATACCCCTAGATCCATCGTCGCGCAGACGGTAGACATCGCGCCGGTAGGATGGAATGAACGTGCCCGGAGAACGCCAATGCGCGCGTCCAGGACACTCTGGAGGCTGGCATTGAGTGAACGCCAGTGACAAGGCCCATGCTCTAATCTCATGGGGCCTCAGGGAGAAGACAGCCAAATCTGAGCCTGGCTTTGCATACGCATCCTTGATGGCTGTCCACAGCCATCGAGAGATGGATGCGCGGCTAATGGCCTTCTTATAACTTTCGTTGTAAGAGAGAAACAGGTGGCGCTGCTTCTGGCAAGAAGATTTCGTCATCCGGAGCAAGGATAGACGTCAGGGGATGAATGGAGATAGACGGAGCAGGAGAACCTGGCAACTGGTTCTTGGCCAAGAAGTCTGGGAGTAGGCGGAGAGACATTGAGCCCTCCGGTTCGAAAGCGACATCCCCGGTGAGTCCGCTAAGAGCGTGCACTTCACTACAGTGCCTCCCCGACGCTAGAGGGAGTAGAAAGGCCGTCCGAAACGAGAGGAACTTGGGAGAACACTCCCTGATGGGCTCGTAAGGCGGAAGTCCCAGGGAGGAGAGGGCGAGAAGGAGATCCCCAGCCGGGTTCGGCGGGGGGTCAGGCTTCCCAAAGGGAAGCCCCTCGAACAATATCCGGCAGGAGAGGGTCGTCCACAAAGGAAGGACTACCCGACTGGCTGATGGTGGTGCAGATGGCTGCCCTGTATCCCTTCACTGAGGAGGACAAGAGGTTTTTCCTCGACGAAGAAGGCCGTGGTAGTTGGCCAACTGCAAGCGAGAGGGTGAGTGGAAAGTTGAGGAGCACCCAGAAGGCCAACCGTGTCAGTGGGCACTATACATTCCCTGAGTGTCCGGTCTGTGCGCTTGCTCCACAGGGCTAATCACTGCTGGGGACAAGCGTAATGAAGACATTGAGTCCTGCACAGCAGCCAAGCAGGAAGGTTTAGAGCCTCTGGATTGCTGTGCAGAATGCCTGACCTTGGTTGAAGCAAGGACTGGCCTGTCACAGAGCGTTTTATTGGAGGCACATGGAACAGGTGCAGCAGTTCCGGAAACTATGTTTGGGCAGGCCATCGAGGCGCCCAGTTAGGGGAACGGAGGGAAGGCATAGCCCGACAGGACTGACCATGGGATGGACGGAGCTTCCACGGGCCAAGCCGAAGGATCCGGAACTGGAAAAACATACAGATGAAGGCGACGGTGGAATCTGGTGGCAAACAAGTCCACTTGTGATTTGAACCACGCTGCCCACACTGGCTCCAGAACTGCACAGACCAGTGCCCGTTCTGAGGGAAGAATCCCTTGGGAGCTGCTGATGGAGGCCGCAAGTATGTTCATCTTTCCTGGGACATGCATCGCTGAGATCCGAAAGGATTGTTCTTCACACCAGAGTGGAAGCTGTTCCGCTCTCCGAGACAAGGAGTGGGAGCGGGCGCCCCTTTGCTTGTTGATGTAACAAGCCACAGTAGTGTTGTCCGTGTCGATGCGAACATGTTTTCCCTTAAGAAAGGGGAGAAAGTCCCTGGGGGCTTGAAAAACTGCCTCCAGTTCCAGCATGTTGATGTGACAGGAAAGGAGATCTTGTGACCATTGACCTGCTGCTGTCAGCGGGCCCACATGGCCCCCCCACCCGGATTAGGACGCATCCGTGAACAAGTCCGCTGAGGAGGGGTGTGTGTGATAGGGACTCCCTCGGCTAGCTGGGACCAGGAGTGCCATTTGGTCACTGATGATTGGACCCAAGCGACCCTGGGGAAGAGCCCTGAACTGGAAGAATCGGTTCCTCCTGTCCCTTGGGTGAACAAGGAGATGGGAATACACATCTCTGAGATCAATGGACATCCCCCAGTCGTCCGGGAGTAAGGCATCACAGATGGACCTAGGGGTTTCCATCTGAAAGTGTCTATGTGTCGGGACAGACTGCCCACAGGATCGCCTGTGGGGGGTGCTTGCCCTAGCCCTTTTGGGGTTGAAGGAGGCGCGAAATGTCTCCTGTGGAGGCCCCTGGGAAGGTGGGGCAGCCGCCGGAGCAGGGTGCTTTGCCGCGGGGCGAGCGGGACTGGAGTGAAGGTGAGGTCCCTCCTGATTTCGTCTCGACTCTTGATAGTGGCCTGCACGTGGGTCCCAAAGAGGGAACAAGACCTAAGTGGCACAGCTCTCGAGGAAGCTCTGGCAGATGAAGAGCAGGTGACCGAAGATGGTAAGAGTACAGCAGTCCGCCTTGACAGGACTGAATTGAGGTACAGTCTGGTGAAGGGCATCAGCCGAGTACTTGAGGTCTTTCCGCCATGGATTGTATGGAAGCAACCATTGCGGGAGAGACAGGTGACTGACGGAGAGAAATGGGCTCGTAGTCTGGGTCCTGAAGAGTGGACGCCAGACCACCCAAGAAGGAATCCACCACTGGATCCACTTCCAGACCCCTCCTGGCAGTCTCCTCCCAGTTTGCCAGGCAGCGCTGCGAGAGGGAGAGATGCCGCTGCTGGGCCCGAGACCTCTCTTGCGCTAAGAGGAGGTTATCCTGTGTGAGGGAGAGCGGCGACTCTGGAATGGCCTCATGGGCTGTGAAGACCGTTATGTGGAAAGGGAGTTTCTCTGGCCTCAGGAATTTCCCATAAGCCAGAGCTCCAGGGAAGTCGGGCACGGAGCCTGGAAGGATGTCCTGTGCCTCCGTGCCCCTCACCTTGCTTTGGGCCCTCCTCACCGAGTCAGCCACCAAGCCTGACTCTTTTAGGAAAGGGGAGGCTGGGGCTGAGAGAGGAAGGGCACCAAGGCGAGCTCTGCCATGGAGGGCAGGGAGCCTTGGCCTCTTGTGCAGTGGACACGGCTCCAGGCAGGTGTGAGGTGAGCCGTTGCACTGCTACGGAAAATGAAAAGGAAGCGGGGTAGAGCCCTCATCATCCGATTTCGAGTCAGTGTCCCCCGGCCGGCCTACAGAGGAGGCGATGGACTGTGGAGTGCCTGAGCATGGGCAAACTCCAAATGGACTGGGTTCAGAAGCCCCGGGGAGGGGGGGTCCAAAGGGGTGGTCAAGGCAGACGCCTGCGTGGGTGGGGCGCTGGGCATAAAGCGGGGCCACCAAGTATACCCTGCGGACGAGGCAAGGGGAAATCCCATAGATGGGAAGTGCTGCCATGGCGCCATGTACGGTGCCATGGGAGGCGTCATGGGCTGAGCCCATGGAGTCCCCGGATCCCCAGTGCCCAAGGGGCCAGCCTGCTGGGGGTCGGTTGGCATTTGCCAAGACGACTAAGCGCTCTGTCCACAATGGGACAGAGATGTGCCAGCCCGCAGTGGGTTGCTTGGCATTTGCCAAGGCGACCAAGCACTCTGTCCGGAATGGGGCAGAGAAGTTGGGGCGGGGGCACAAGCAGGCTGCAGGGGAGGAAGGGAGACAACCTGGGCGGATGTACGATTTGACGCCCGTAATAGGGGGGTTGTCTCCCTTGGCCCGCCTGGCGAACCAGGGGGTGAGCCATTTTCTGCCCAAGTGCTGGCCTTCCTGCCTCCCGAAGGAGACCCATACCCGTGTCGCCCTTCAGCCATAGGGGCTGAAGCAGTAGCAGCTGAACCAGGGTTGAGCTGTACAGAGGGGGCGAGTACGGAATCGACAGAACCGCAGCTGAGTCGATTACCGTGAGGGGCAGTGTGAAGCTGCTCAGAGCATACGAGGCAAACTGGAAGATGGCTGCCGAGAAAAGAGGAAGAGCACATGTGCATGCGCAAGACATGGATACTCTCAGAGTTATGGTCCTTTCGGACTTTATTGTTTATGAGGCAGGAATGGCAAATCGCTGCCGCTTATTGCATCAGTGAGCCATGGTACAGTATGTGTAATTAAAATATGCTTTGACATAGACTGTTTGTGCTATGGAAATGGAATTCTTATAGGAGGTGCTGTTGCTGCTGCTGCTGAGAAAGTTTTTTGCTGGTCTGTTTTCTTTTGATCTACACACACACACATACTCACAACCCTGTCTGTATCAATTTAAAAAGGAAATGTTGAAAGTCACCTGTGGAATAAACTTAATTATGACATAATTTTGCAGTTATCTCAAAGCAAACCAGTTTTTTGCCTCATCCGGTGCTTCTTTCACTTGAAATGGTTTGAAAGTGTGGGGAAGTCCACTTCTAAATGATTTATCTCAGAAAATTAATAGTTTTTGTAAGATCTTTGCAGATGACACCAAAATATACATCTTCTAATCATAGTATGTTGCAGAAGGATTTAGATACATTGGTCCATTGGTCAGAAACTTGGAATCTTTTCTTTAATGCTTCAAAATGTAAAGTCTTGTATTTAGGAAAAAGTAACCCATGTAACAAATATTCTATGATAAATGATGGTATTACCTGTGAAATAATAGAATGTTTAGAAGAAAAAGATTTAGGAGTAATATTTGATAAAAGTCTCAAATTTGATAATCACATTCAAAATGTTGTTAATGAATCAAACAAGTTGCTTGGAATCATAAAAAGAATATTCTCATACATAAACAGGGAGACATTTTTATATTTGTACAAAGGCTTAGTGAGGCCTCATTTGGAGTATGGTAACATTATTTGGTTTCCACGTCTTAAAAGACAGTCAGCATTGATAGAGAAGATACAAAGAAGAGCTATTAAATTAATTCATGGTTTTCAAAATTATTCATATAGAGAAAGATTAGAATTAGGCTACTCAATTTACCCATTTTAAAAGCAAGAAGAATGAGGGGAGATCTGACCCAAAGTTTCAAGATTTTTAACAATATAGATGACGTAGATAGAACAGAATTTTTCAAACTGACAAAACAAGAAATAATACTGATAAAATATTTATAGAATATTGCAAGTCTAGCATTAGAAAGTTTTATTTTACAAATAGAATTGCACATGTATAAAATAAATCACCAAACGAAATTAAAAGAGCACAAAACACAAACTCGTTTAAAAACCAGCTTGACCATTGGAAACATTACATTGAACTTAAAATACGAATATGATGAATGAATCATCAAAAAAACTGGGCGTACGACAAACCTTGACTACGAGTGCAAGAAAATAAAAATAAAAATGATGGGACTTGAAATAGCCAAACGGCTAATGTGTTATGTCCCTATTACTAAACTAAACTAAAAATGACAGAAAGAAAGAAAGAAAGAAATAGGACTATTCCAAGACAGTTCTTTGTTTTCTTTCTGTGGATCTCGACGGGCAAAGTTTGCTTGGGGAGACAACTTTTGTCATACTTCCGCTGTTTTCTTTCAGTGGATCTCGACCTCAGATCTCGACGGGCAAAGTTTGCTCGGGGAGACAACTTTTGTCATACTTCCGCTGCCAACATGGCTTTCGGCTTGTACTGTCTGCTGGAAGCTGCGATACTTTGTTTAAACGCTGTCTGTGTTCTGCATGAGGAACGATTCCTGGCCAGAAGTATACAAAAGTTTTTGCATTTTATTTCCGTGTCTTATTTAGACATCTTGAAATGTATACTCTTTCACCAGTTAAAATTGTTAATTCTAGGTAAACAAAATCAAAATGAAAATCAAAATGAAATGCGGCATTTAATGCCCACTATCGACTATGACTATCATAGCTATGATTATCATACACATTTACAATTAACTATGCCTACTAGTACTACTACATTACTAGTTCGGACGTCCTACTCGTCTGCTGTTTTCTTCTGTGAAAAATGGAATGCCTCGCCCCTGTCTCTCAGTCTCGCCACCGTCCATGAGTCCCATGCTACATTATACATCTTCATGATCTTGTCTGTGTTTCGTTCCTGAAGTCTTTTAACAAGCCTGGCGCATTTTTGCGCTGTGCCTGCCAGGCCTTCAGTATACTATAGTATAATATAATATATTGTATAGTATGATATAATGTAGGCTAATGTACCTGTCACTTTTGACTTCAGACTTGTGAAGCGTAGGTTTATGATGTTCTTCCTCCTGTGCTGACTGAACAGATATGATGATGATCTTCAGGTCTGTCAGCCATAATGCACTCCAGTCATTTCAGTTGAAAAAATGTGGAGTACAGAAGGCAGCTCTGAAAAACTCCTACCGAAGTATGAAACCACTGACTGTTAAATGCCATCTTGAATGGGAATTTAACTCCTCTGGTGTTCCGGGTGTTTTTCGCAAATAGTCTGCAGATTTAAAAAAATCTGTTCAATGGCCATACACAGATTAAAAAGATCTGTTTTGTGGTATTAACAGTTGCTTTGCAGAATCCAGCCATTTCTTTAGCTGTAAATAAGTAATGGTGTCAGTTTGTGGCTGTAATCTCTTCAGAGTAATTTTGAACATTGCTTTGCTAGCATGGCCTTTAAACATAGTGTGGTAGTCCTGGTTGTGTTAATCTTTCCTTGGGAAGTAAACAGGGTGTGGTTAGTTTTGGTTGTGTTAATCTTTCGTTGGGAAGGGTGACTATTGATGATTTGGTTCATGGCATGGACCAGTCATCTGTTTCAAGAGTTCTGTAGAGTTGTTATCAATGCCTGTACAATGATAATTATTTCCTAGAAATTAGGGGGTCAGATTCAGCAGGCAAAATTTACACAAATTTTCATGGGGTCAGCAGGATATTTAGGAGGTCACACTTTATAATCACTAGAAAATGAACTGTTACAATGAATGCACACACATGCACAGTCTATATATACACACACACACACACACACACACACACTCACTCACTCACTCACTCACTCACTCACTCTCTTTCTCTCTCTCCCTCTTTCTTTTCTCTCTCTCTGTCTCTGTCTCTCTCTCTCTCTGTAACTTGGCTTTCAAATGTAGCAGAGACTGACAAAGTGACATAGCGCAACATGTCTTGTGCTGCTGTGAAGTCCATTATAATCAAGTGGACTTCCCCACACTTTCAAACCATTTCAAGTGAAAGAAGCACCGGATGAGGCAAAAAACTGGTTTGCTTTGAGATAACTGCAAAATGGGCCACTCAAGTTCTGAATGTACATTTGCAAAATTGCATTGTTTTGTTTCATACCTTGCTCAGTTGCTGTGGTTGAATTGGTTTATTGCGTTGTTTTGTTTCATACATTGCTGTGGTTAAAATGGTTTATTATGTACAGTTCATTAAATTTGGTGCAAAATACATTTAGTCAAGTTTGTTGTCTATGGATCCTTTTTTTTTCTAATCTGGAACCAGTGTATATGAATTACTTGCCTCAGTACAAAGGATCATATACATTGAACAAACCCAGAGTTGTGCCAGATAGCATCAAATTGCACTGTTTTGTGTCTGTATTCCAAAACTTTTCCTGGGAGAGCATGACCCCAGATCACTGTAGATTTTCAGGAATTTCTTTAATCGGGAGGAAAATTTAGGCTTATGTTTTCATTGACATGGATCATGACGGTGCACCCGTGTCAGGCACTGCTTAAAGTTAGAGTGAATGCTTTAGAAAATCAGTGCGTCGGGGTAAAAGTTGATACATTTTAGTGGCGCACTGGAGTTGAGTGCCTCAATTAGAAATTTCATGTGTTAGAGATGCACATTTGTGTGTAATAATTATCACTGCTTGTCTTACCACATTGAATCAATGACTTAACTGCTGCCACACTTGTTCACAGATATCAAAAAGTTATCTTCATTTGATGAATCTTGTACTGTTTGCACACATGGTTGTCCTTTTTATGATATCTTTTTCCTGTGCTAGACAGTTGCCATCCTCCCCCCATGGGGATGCCAGGGGCTTTTTCAGTATAAATAGTATCCTCACCCTCTGGAAATTCTGTGCTAGACATTTCTTCTTTTCTGTTATTCTCTTGGTTTCTTCTTTGTTCCTTTGCTTTCTGTCATTTCTTCCTGTCATTTTCTGCCTTGCTGGTCCATTCACCTTTATGATTTGTACTTTCTCTTAGGACTGATAATTGGGTACATGTATTAAGGCTCTAGGGAAATGAAATATATAAATGCAGAAGCAAGTTTAGGTAAAATATGCCCATTTTTAGTTGTTTTAGTGTCCTTATGTACATAAATTTGCATTCAGGTATGTTTTTAGATCCCCTGTGTCATAAGTTGGACGGAGTGGTTGCCACCAGGGGTATCTCCTTAGATTATGTGTGTGAATACATTGATATGTGCACTTAATTTTCTCTTCCTTTTTCTTTCCTGTTGAAGTATTGTGTATGCTTGGAAATGGTTGTAACCCTGATATGGCTCTAATCCCCAAAGATATGTCAAAATCAATTTTCATTGCACTTCCAGCGAAGACAGGGGCTATAGAATGCGAACTTCATCACACAATCAGCTTGATGAGTTATGTAACAAGCTCCTATTAAGAATAATCATGATGAGAACAAGGAATAGAACCAAAAGAGAAATAGCAGAAGAACAGTGTGGATTTGTGGAAGGGAAATGAACTATTAAGTATTATTAATGCCATATACATCCTAAGAACTATCAGAGAGAGGTCAATCAAGATGAATATAATGATTTGTATTTATACTTTGTTGATTATACCAAGGCTTTCGATCGGGTAAGACATGAAGAATTGATCAACCAACTGGAGAGACTCAATATTGATGGAAAAGATCAATGAATAATCACAAATATAAATATGTATTGGGAACAAACGGCTGCAATGAGAATAGAAAACGATATAACTTTATAAGCTCTTTCCAAAATATCAAAAGAGGAGTCACTTTACAGCAAAAACATGAGAAACCTAGAGGAAGACCCTGGATTAAACTAAAGGTTGGAGGAAAAATGATAAACAACATTTGCTATGCAGATGACACCGTGCTAATTGCAGAAAATGAAAGGGACCTACAAAACCTTGTGAATATACTAGAAATAGAAAACAAAGGTAAGGGGTTGAAACTAAACAACAAGAAGACTGAAGTCATGGTGATCAGTAGAAAACATGAAATCCCCTCATGCAAAATAACAGCAAATGGCACAATCCTGAGACAGGTTGATAAGTAAAAAATCTGTGAATGATCATTTCACCAGATGGCAGATGCACATCAGAAATAGCCAGCAGAATCAGCCAAGCCAAAACAGCATTCAAGAACATGAAAAGCATTCATACCAACAAATGCCTTTCAATTAACATCAGGAAGAGAGTTCTTGAATGTTATATAGAACCGATAATGTTATACGGTTGTGAGGCATGGACAGTCAACAAGCAAAGCCAGAACAAGATTGAGGCAGCTGAGATGTGGTTTCTAAGAAGAATGTTGAGAGTTCCATGGACAGCAAAGAAAACAAACGAGACAATCTTGATGGAGGCAGACACAAGAAGATCATTGATAAGGAAGATTAGGAAAAGACAGGCAACATTCATAGGCCATTTTATGAGGAAAGGGGAATTGGAGCACCTGTTCATGACAGGAAAGCTGGATGGAAAGAGAGCACCAGGTAGACCCAGGGAGAAAATATTGGACAGACTTGCAGAGTGGCTGAAGACAAAGAGGGTGGAAGAGGTGCTTGAGGCAACAACTGAACAAGGGATAGAGACAGATGGAAGTCCATGATCGCCAATGCCATGTGGCAAGGCACTTGATGATGATGATGGTCTCCTCCTTTCTCTTTGCCTTCCTCCGTTCCTCCATCAAGCTTAGAATTTCTTTTGTCATCCAGTTCTTTTTTGCTTTTCTGTCTACTCTAGGGATTTCTTCACAAGCTTCATTTATTGAATTTCTCAACTTTGTCCATTGTCACCAACGTCTTCCAGAGCACTGAATTTGCTTTGAACATGTACGTTAAATTTTTTACGTATCACTTCATGTGTCTTTAACCTCTTCAGTGCCAAGTACATTGCTTTACTAGTGTATGCTATTTGTCAAGTGATTTCCCCTTGGATAGAGTAATAATTCACGAAAAATTCTGGCATGCAAACTATTTCTTGAAAGTAATTGTAACCTTATTTTTCTGAAGAGGAAATGAACAGAGTATCAATTTATGATAGTTCCAAATTTTTATTTGACATGTTGGTTAGCAAAGAATGGCTCATTAAGTTGGCATAAATAAATGTTTCGCAATTCATTGTTATAGATTACGCATTAGTAACAAAAAAACAAAATATTCCTGGGAAAAAAAATGATAAAGCAATGGGGATATGTCTCCAAACCCTAGGTACATAGAAAGTACTGAATAGTTACGCACACAAACATCAAACACACAGATGCACACACTCAATCTCACACTGCCACGCCCACCACTTTAGTTTCATTTCCCTACAACAGACAGAAACACTTATAGAATGTGGTACAGTCAGCATGCAAGTCTCACGTGTTTCATAGACTTGTCCTGTTTTGAGGTGGCCATGTGCATCACACAAGCAGCAAAAACCACGGAGTAAAATGTGCTGGCATATTGCCAATAGCTGAGTGATGCACACAATACCTCCACCTCCACATCACTCCTCACCCACCAAATGGCCCCACCCCATGTATTGGTTGGAACTGAGGGTCAATCAAAGTTCATGTGAAGCTTGCCCAAATTTGCTGTGATGAAATAGTTCAAATTTCCCTACAACAGACAGTGTATGTGTGTGTGTGTGTGTGTGTGTGTGTGTGTGTGTGCTTGAGTGAGCATGTGTGTGTATCACTGAGGAAGCTGAGGAAGGGATAGGGGAGAAATTGAGTGGGAAAGAGACTGAAATACTTTAAGAAACTTTTTCAAATCTTTGTTTGTATGTAAATTGTGATGTATGATATGCGAATAGTTCATAATTTGTGAGGAATTTTGATTGTCAAGGTATTAATGCTGTAATACTGAAGTTGTAATGTTTTTCCTGTATATGGATTAGAATTTTTCTGTTTTTATCTTCATTCAAAATATTGATTATAATTTTATGTACAACTATTGCATGCATAAACACACACACACGCATGCAAACATAGCACACGCCACACACACACTCTCTCTCTCTCTCTCACACACACACACACACACACACACACACACACACACATTCTTACAAACACACGCGCACAGCAACGCACACGCACGCACACACACATGTACACACACACGTACGCAAGCACACACACGCAGCAATATATAAACACAGTATGCCTCTTTATTCATATGAAAAATCTGTTAATCTTTCTTCATTACATAAGTCAGTGTTTAAATTTTAATATTCTGTGGTTTTGTATGTGTCTTCTTACTTGTATAGCTTTAATGTTTGTTGTTATCTTATTGTGTATGTAATTGTGAACATTTTTTATCACCTTTTGCCTTTCTTGCGAAATGTAAAGCGCTGGTGAGCATGTTTTTATATGGAATATGCGCTATACAAATAAACATTATTATTATTATTATTATTAAATCTTTTGCAGCACGCTGCCTTTTTCACAACACTTGGCCCAGCTGAAGTTTTGTCGACAGTCATTTTGGAAATAAAGTCCGAAGGGATAGTTGCAAAAGCTGCAGTGCAGTGACCATAGCAAAGTGTGATTGGCCGCTAACCTCATGCATAATTCATGTAGATGGACAAAGCTTTCTGATTTGTTTGAATTGAGATTCCCCAGCTTACAAATGGAGGTAAGAAAATACATGACATGATGTGAACCTTTGGCAAATAGGTGACACTTTACTTTGACGTATATGTACGTCCGTGGCACTGAAGTGTTAATATGAATCTGTTTTCTGCCATGCCTGCAGTTTGCAAGATTCTCACTTGCTATAAATGTCGTCATTGAAGACAGACTTGTTATCAAAACCTGTAGTGATGTGCCAGTTGCTGCAGGACCAGATGCTGTTTAGATTATCTAGATTTAGTTTGGTGAATTCTTCAACATCCTCAGGGCAGTCAGACAAGGTTGTATCCTCTCACCGTATCTCTTTAACATCTACACAAGTCATGAGAGATGCTAATATAGAAGGCATGGTCATAAAGAAAGGAGGAAAAAAATCTTGCAAATGCGCACTGTGCCGATGCTACTGCGCTGTTAGCAGACAACATTACCAGCATAAAAAAAATTATGTACAGGGTAGATGCAGCAAAATGGCTGGTCTGAACTTGAATGCCAAAAAAGCAAAAGTGCTACATATCAAAGGCAAAGATACTGAAAACAATCATGACATCTTAATTAATAAAGTTCCCTGTAAAAACTGATGATGGAACCTGCTTCAAAGACATCAAAACAAGAATTGGGATGGCAAAGCAAAAAATGGTCTGGAAAGACAGAGGTATACTAAATGGCCTGAAAGTTAGACTTTTAAAATGTATGGTCTGGCCAGTCATGATTTATGGCTGCGAAGCCTGGACTCTGAGAAAAACTGATTGTGAAAGAATTGAGGCAGCAGAGATGTGGATGTATCGGAGACTTCTACGTGTCAAATGGACAGACAGAAGAACTAATGAAAGTGTCCAGGAAGAACTTGATTCCACCAGAAAACTACTAGCAGACATCAACAAGAGAAGACTAAAATACATTGGCCATGTATCGCGCAACAAGAACTTGGACCTTGTGGCAACCATCTTTCAACGAAAAACGGTGGCAAAAAGGAAGAAAGGCAGACTTTTGATCTTGTACTTTGAGAGCATGATCAGCATCTGTGGACTTAATATTCAAGAAATTGTCCACAAAAGTCAAGACAGAGTGGCCTGGAGAGAGATGGTGGTGTCCTGGCGTGCAGCGGCCAACATCGAACTAGGTGACACCGACAGGTGAGAGATTTGTTTGGATGTATTGATCGTTGGAAGAGATTGATGCTGTCTTCGTAAATCATGCTGCTCTGTTTTTGATTCAGTGTCAGTGAATGCTGCTCTGTGCCTCCTCAGCCATTCTCCCCTTCCCGCTCTGCTGCTGTCTCATTTTCAGTCTCTCCTTCATATTTGATTGCCAATCAGTAGCACAGTTGAGTGCATGCTATGACTGCTATTGTACTAAGTTTGCTGCATTACACAGGGATCAGAACAGTTGATCTACAAACCACATATTTTTGTAGATCTGAGGTGCGTTTCCAACACACATATTGACCAGTGGAATCATTCAGAGATATGGATAGAAGAGATTGGAATCTACATGATGTCACTGCTGATCGTGGTCATGGTTGATTGATGCCAAGTATCAGTCTGTATGGCTATAAATGATGCGTAACTATGCATTTGTTGGGAAGTGGCCCGTATATGTTGTGTACACTGGGATAGTGGAACTATTTGTAGTATGTCAGTTCGTCAGGTACAAAATCGTGAGAGACAAATACAGACACGCGTGAAGTAAATCAGTCCCTAATGTTAACAACAAAACAAAAATGATAACATAACAATGATAGTAGTGGCACCAATAGTTTAAACATGTATTTTTGTATTAAGAAAAACACTCCCCACTCTTAACTACAGGTGTAGAAAAATAAACAAAGGAAGTATGAAGAACAGACCAAATTCCCAACCTCATCCTGAAAGAATGCAAACAACCTTGTCCCTGCTAATTCAACTATGTTCCAGCTTTCCCTCAAAACAGGAGACCTCCCGTCCAACTGTCACCTGTGTACACAAGAAGGGGGATAAACACACAGCAGAAAACTACAGGCCTATCTCTCTCACATCTGTCACTTGCAAACTTCTTGAACACATCATCTGCCGCCACATCCTTACCCACTTTGAGAAACACAACACCCTGACCACTCTCAACCATGGCTTCCGCAGTGGATTCTCTTGCAAGACCCAACTCCTGACCACACATGACCTCCTGAACTCCTTCGATCAGAAACACCAAGTGGATGTTGCCATTTTAGATTTTTCTAAAGCATTCGACACCGTCCCCCACAAATGTCTCCTTCACAAGCTGCACGAATATGGAATCAGAGGTCCCCTCCACACCTGGTTATCAAACTTTCTCCAGTGCCTCCATCAAGACTGTCTCATTTGTTTTCTTTGGCCATCGTGATAGAGGGCGTCACATCCGAAGAGACCCCGGTGAATTCTGGAGTACTTCAAGGAACAGTGTTGGGCCCGCTCCTCTTCCTGTGCCACATCAACGACCTCCCTGACAGGGTCAAGTCCCAAGTACGCCTGTTTGCTGACGACTGCCTCCTTTACCGCCAGATCAACTCCCTACAAGACCACGCTCAGCTTCAAGAAGACCTCAACCAACTCGAAACCTGGGCCACTAACCCCAACAAGTACTACATCCTCAGTATACAGCAGTCTACCAACTATCATCATCACCATCAGGGCGCTGCATGGCATTGGCGATCATGGACTTCCATCTGTCTCTGTCTCTCATTGCCCCAATTATCTCTCCCACCCCCCTCGTCCCCAGCCACTCTGCAAGTCCGACCAGCATATTCTCCCTGGGTCTACCCAGTGCTATCTTTCCCTCCAGCTTTCCTATTGTGACCAAGTGCTCCAAATCCCCCTTCCTCATAAAATGGCCTATAAATGTTGCCTGTCTTTTCCTAATCTTCCTTATGAGTGATCTACTTGTGTCTGCCTCCATCAAGACTGTCTCATTTGTTTTCTTTGCTGTCCATGGAACTCTCAACATTCTTCTTAGAAACCACATCTTGGCTGCCTCAATCTTGTTCTGGCTTTGTTTGTTGACTGTCCATGCCTCACATCCGTACAACAGTATTGGTTCTATATAACATTCAAGAACTCTCTTCCTGATGTTAATTAGGCATTTGTTGGCAAGAATGCCTGTCATCTTCCCGAATGCTGTTTTGGCTTGGCTGATTCTGCAGGCTATTTCTGATGTGCATCTGCTGTCTGATGAAATGATCGTTCCCAGGTATTTGAATTTATCAACCTGTGTCAAGGTTGTGCCATTTGCTGTTATTTTGCATGAGGGGATTTCATGTTTTTTACTGATCACCATGACTTCAGTCTTCCTGCTGTTTAGTTCCAGCCCCTTACCTTTGCTTTCTATTTCTAGTATATTCACAAGGTTTTGTAGATCTATTTCACTTTCTGCAATTAGCACGGTGTCATCTGCGTATCGAATGTTGTTTATCATTTTCCCTCCAACCTTTAATCCAGGGTCTTCTTCTTCTACCAACTATATCTACTCACTATGCAACACCCCCCTTCAGCACGTCCACACAAACCCCTATCTAGGTATTCAACTCTCAGATGACCTGAAATGGAGCACTCACATTGCCCACACCTGTAAGAAAGCACACAGCACCCTTGGCTTCCTCAGGAGAAACTTGCGTTTCTGCCTCCTCCAATGCAAGAAAAATGCCTTTCTATCTCTCATCAGACCAGCCCTCGAGTATGGCTGTATCATATGGAGTCCCTACCTCAAACAGGACATTGACAAATTAGAAAAAGTGCAGCACCTGTCTGCCTGGTTTATAACCAGCGATTATAAATCCAGAGCACCCGGCTCCATCACCAAGATGCTTCACACTCTGCAACTACCAACACTCCAACAGCGCAGACTTGATCTATGCCTCATCTTCCTCTACAAGGTAGTTGAGGGGTTGGTACCGGCCATACCATCTGCTGAATACTTAACTCCACATAAACCAGGACGACTCTTAAGACCACGAACATCTGATCTACGCCTCATCTTCCTCTACAAGGTGGTTGAGGGGTTGGTACCGGCCGTACCATCTGCTGAATACTTAACTCCACATAAACCAGGATGACTCATAAGACCACGAACATCTGGCGACCAGTACGATACCACCAGTGCGATCTCAAATTACGTAAGAAACAACATGAGAGCATTCCAAGTCAGCAGATGCCAGACAGAGCAGTTCAAACAGTCATTTTTTGTTAGCACAGTAAGAGACTGGAACCATCTGGAAGAAAACATTGTGAGAGCACCAACTCTTGAAAGCTTCAAAAGACTTGTAACATCCAAACAGTGAACCTGCTAAGCTGTGCACACCCCTACCCATCGCGATAATGCCATAAATCTTGGCGACGGCGACGTACCCTACAGATACAGATACGGACAAAAGAGAAGAGAGATATATCAGTTAAGTCCATGATGAAAACAGAGATCCATAACATGTGCAGTGTCAAAGAAATCATGAAAATATCCACATTCATATGCCAGTGATCAAGCGCGTTACAAGCGTGTTTCTAGAAGCTTGAAAGATAAGGGCAGACATACATAAGGCAAATACTCATGAACCCCTAACAAATAACAGCAACAAGAACAAATGTGTGTGTGTGTGTGTGTGTGTGTGTGTGGTGTGTGTGTGTGTGTGTGTGTGTGTGTGTGTGTGTGTGTGTGTGTGTGTGTGTGTGTGTGCGCGCGCACATATAGGAACAAAGGAAAAGGGGAAGAAAGAAGGGACATGTCAAGAGAAAATGAAAACAGATGTCAGAAGTTGCTGAGAAAATACTGTTGACATGCCTTCAAAAAATGCTGGTTTTAGGCACTTTTGGGGTCCATGTGACCTGACACCTTGTCCTTCAAACTTATGCATTTGCTATTTTTCAGTGATGTACACCTTTGACCAATGTTAGTATAAAGATCCATTCAGGAACAGTTGAGAAAATCTTGACCAGAAAACAAAACCAAAACAAACACGTCATAAAACATGTCATAGTAAAAGAGTTTTGCTTGCAATATGTGCGAAAACACACACACACACACACACACACACACACACACACACACACACACACACACACACACACACACACACACACACACACACACACACACACACACACACACACACACACACACACACACACACACCCCACACACACACACACACACACACACACACACACACACACACACACGCACACACACACACACAAGTCTGTGTATGTGTGAGCGCTTGAGCTGTGATCTGATTGTGCATCTGCCTTCACTATGTTCCAGTTGGCTGGGGAACAAGTCAGGCTGGCTTTGGAGAAGATCCAGGAATGAAGGCCCAGCTTCTGCATCTTGTGAGATCCATACGCACAGTCATGAGAAGTAATAACTGGTAGCTTTCATTCTTTCAAACTTGCGCATTGTATTGTCTTTTGTATCATAAATAAAATGTTTTAGATTTTTTGAACTGCCAATTTTTTTTATTGCTGAAAATATGTGTGCATGACATTGTCATTTTAGGATTCACCAAAAGAGGGGAGGAAATGAAGTCACCAGTGCCACCCAGTCACAACTGGAAATCCACAGTGCTCTATGAATACAGAATGAGCTGAGGCTGTAAAAATAGATTCTCTGCCAAAAGCAGAGGACGAAAAAGGGCTGTATGAAGACTTTGGTGAATGAATAAAAGTGCACTATGCCAGCAGATAAGGTGATTCAGCTGAGGAATTTGTACAGGCTTTTGATGCCAGTGCCAGAAACTTAGCTTGCAGCATGCAAGTGCAAAAAAAGGAATGTTGGAAGCTGGATGAAGAAATAGTCCACAAACTTAGTACACTGATAGAAAAGAATGGCCTGAAACACAAACTAGTCACATTTGGAAATATTGTACAAACAGTCTGTTGGGACGTTAGTGGAGTAAATTTGCCAAAGATGAAAACACCTCTTCAAAAATCTAGATGTCAGTAAGAGATGGAAAACATCTGGAGGAAAAAATGAACTGTCAAGAAATAAAGGAAAGCTGCCTCAGCATTTGAGAAATGAGGGTTAGAGAAACTATGGAGAGACCTGAAAGCAAAACTGCCCTCTGCAAAGAAATATCACTAAGGAGGAAAAGTTGATCATTCAGAGACTCTTTCCAGTTCTCTAGGAAACTATTAAAGCAGCCAAAATCCAGGACACTCACAGCTGACAAAGATGGTCTGGAACAGCATCTGATGAAAACATTCTGACCCTCAAAGCAAGGCACCACTTGAAATCCATGGTCTAGTGTGGTCTGCAGTGTCAAGAAAAATGTTTAATGACAAAGTGCTAACACTGGGAGAAGTAAGGAAAGTGGTTAAGAAACACAAGAGTCACATTATCACCTGGGCCTAATGGAATAGCTTACCTGCTGTACATGAACTGTCCCAAAATCCTTGAGTGGCTCCACAAACCGATAAGATCAGGAACACAAAGATGAGCAACTAGTGGATAATAGATGATGGAGTGTACATTCCAAAAGAACAGAATTTGAGTGACATCAACATTGAAGAGAAAATGTTTCTGTCACATCAGAAAGGTTGACTAAATACCTTACAAAAAATGAATATTTGGTTGTGTCAGTCCAGAAAGGAGGCATCCCAGAAGTGTCAAGGTGTGTAGAGATGCCAGAATGATTTTGAAAGCAATTCAAAGAGCTAACACACAGAAAAGGGATCTCATTGTGGTGTGACTTGATTGTGGTGTGACTTGATCTGGCGAATGCATATGGATCAGTCCCACACAAAATGATGAAACTGACTTTCGAAATGTGTCATGTGCCAAAGAACATTGGAGAAATGCTGAAGTACTTTCACAGCTTTTCAGTGCAGTTCTCTCACAGAGTGGATCAATTTGGGAGCTGGCATAGCAGTGGGTTGTACAGTTTCTCTAATACCATTTGTGTTTGTTCATTGGAAGTCATCTTGAAGGCAGCAGTGAACATTTGATGTCTAGCAGACCTCTGAAGTGGAACCAAAAGCCCCCCCTCCCCCCCAAAAGCCTTCAAGGGTGACAGAACAGAAGCAGTGCTTTCCACAAAGGACAATGAAACACACAAAATAGTGAACAGTTAGACAAAAGAAATCACGGAGCCTCTCACTGCAGAATGGAAAAATAGGCGACAGAGTAATGTTTGCTGTAGCCAACCAAGCCATTCCAACACTGATAGAGGAACCAGTCAGATGCCTTGGAAGGCAGTATGATGACTCTTTGAAAGCTATGAAAATGGGTAAGGAAATCAAGCAAGTGGCAAAAAAAAAAAAGCCTGCATATATATATAATAGACCTTTGGCCTCTTTGGCAAATAAAAGGTCTCTCCTAATATGAAATATCAGCACTAAAATTTAGATAGTGGAATTGATGTAGGCCAAAATCAAGAAATACACAAGGAAATTGCCTTATATCCCACCTGGTCTTACTGATGTTGTGTTCTATTGTCACCAGGCAAAGCTGAAGCTACTTCTAAAATCCGTTGTGGAAGAGTTCAGGGTGGGAAATGTCAGGCTTCTGAGCATACTTGCAAACTCATGAGATAAAGTTGTGAAACCAGTCCAGTCCTAGCTGACAGAAAAAAATGAAATACGGGAGGCAGTGGATACATCTATGGACCTTAAGGTCAGAGAAACAATAGGACACTCACAACCCAACAGAAAAGTGGCAAAAGAATCAAGAAGACCATCCAGCAAGGCCACTAGGGGCAGTGGACAATGTGGGAAGGTGCACTCCAAAAAAAAGTGTCAGTTGGAATGACATGTGGCATACAGCCCTTTCATGATCAGTTTCATCCTTAGATCTGGATATGATCTCCTGCCCTTGAATACAAATCTGATGAAATAGGGGATACAAGATGACCATACATTCTCACTTCACCAGGGCAAACAGTGGAACATTTCCTGAGCTCATGCCAAATATTGCTGACCCAAGAAAAGTATGCATGGAGGCACAATCAAGTGCTTAAAGACATTGAACAAGCAGTTAGTATAGCTAGGGGAAAATCTACACCACCAGAAGCTCCAGCAACATTCTACATGGCAACAGACAGTGACCTAAAACAGCTGTAACATTCAGAGCATGGAAGAAGGATCCACTGGATAGAGCAGATGAGTGAGCACCTACGGCAGATGTTCCAGATTTGAAAAAAACAGGAAAAATCATTTATCAAGAGTGACATGAAACCATGTATACTATTTCATTCCTTCTCATTAGAACAAAAGATTCTGATCAATTTCACTGTGTGGTATGAAAAGAGATTGTTGAAGTCTATATCTACAAGATTGAAAAGTATGCCAATCTAGAGTACAAGGTGGGAAATGTCAGGCTTCTAAGCATATTTGTGAAGGTATGAGATAAAGTTGTGAATCCAGCAAGGCCACTAGGGACAGTGGACAATGTGGGAAGGTGGGAAATCTGGCTTCAAAGCTAAAGTCCTCACCATAGAGATGCCTGACCACCTTGGAAGCATGGGTCTGAACCCTTGAGGAAGAAGACGATTGCGATAGCAGAAAGACATCCCGGAGTCATGACTGGGAAGACCTTCCCCAGAGTTTCTTGCTACTGGAGGTTTATTGAAGAACAGGCTGCCTGCACACATTAAAGATAAATGTATTACATGCATATGCTGCGCTGTGTGTGCATGTGTTTATGGTTGCAGAATTTTTTACACTGCTATACATGAGAACGGGAACAATGATGACTATGCTGTGGCATCATTTCAGGATTGAGACTGTATGACAGGGATTTGTCTAATTGTTCCTGTCATGCTGTGTCTTCTGATGTCAACCAGGCCTAAGAGTGTCGAGGAACATCGTTATTAACACATCCATGAAGTGGACGAGACTTGGCTGTGCGGTTTGTCTTCCCAGAGTCTGTATAGGAGCTTGCTATGACCAAAATGATCTCACTGTGATTTTGATAGGACTGACTGATGAGTCTGGTTGCAGACCATTTTGTTTCAGGAATTGGTGTGGGGAGTGTAGTATTTTTTTAAATTGTCCATATCCTGTAGAAAACCGGAAGGTTGAAAGTGGTTTGCGTATATTGACAAGTTTTTGTGTTTAGGGCAGAGACAGTACGCTTTCTTCACATTGTTGGTTGATTGTTTAAGTGCCAGTAACCAAAAGTAACACAGTGACTGATGTGCATGGTGATAATTTGACTGAAATCCTGGCCAAGACAGAGAATTGAGTTCACTAGGACAGCACATGTTAGAAACAGTAATTGTGCATGAGATTGAAAAATATTTGCTTTAATACCAGATGTAGTTTCACCAGCAAGGTCATGTTGCTCAGGAAATCTTATTAGTGATCACTAATCAGGACTATTCACAACTCACTGATTTTATCATTTGATATGATATATTTGATTAGTGATAAAATGACAGAGGCGCAGTTGTCAGGTGAGTAAACATCATATTTGATCAATGGTAAAATCATTAGAAATGAGGGGCACAGTTGTCAGGTGGGTAAACATCATATTTGATCAACGATAAAATTATTAAAAATGATGGGTACAGTTGTCAGGTGGGTAAACATAATTGATCAATAAGATATCTAAAAATGAGGTGCACAGTTGTCAGATGGGTAACATCATATTTGATCAGTGATGAAATTGTTTGTTTTTACTTATATTTCCAAAACCACAAAAAATATATTTGAAATTAATCAGAAATAAGCGGTTTCATTTTGTACAGTACAATTTGTGATTATTGAACCAGATTATCTCACAGCTTCCTGAAATGCCATGCTCATTTTATTCACTCTCTCTCTCTCTCTCCCTCCCCCCCCTCTCTCTCTCCCTCTCTCTCTCTCTCTTTCAGAGAGAATGCAAAAAGAGAAAACTGGGCCAGAATCTGCCCTGCCCCCCTTTATTCAGGCCCCCTCCCTCCCAGCACACACACACACACACACATGCACACGTACATACTGTGACATACCAAAACAACTGAGCTTGCCATACTCAGGAGAGAAAGATCTATCAGGAGAATTAGATCTTATAATTTAACAGTTTATTTGTAATGCTGAACAAAACATCAGCCCTACTTTCATCTGACATACGTAGTAAGTCAGCAATGCACTGACAATAATGAAATCATGACGCACGTCAATAGTGCAATCAAGAGTCACCCAGTAACCACTTTGCCAAGGTGCAGTGAAGAACCTAAGACATGTAGGTTACATAAGTTCTGAATAGATATAATGAGCTTGAAAAATACAGTAAAAATATACTCTCAAACCTGTTCCTGCTTAGTACCAAAAATGTGTGTGTGTACACACATTTGTATGCTTTCTTGTTTGTTGTTTGCTGTTTACTTGCTTTTTACTTAGAGGATACACATTTGAGACATAAAGAAGGAAGGTATTGTTACTGCTCAGTGTTAATCTATTGTATGGAGACAAGTTTAGAAATTGGTAACATGTAAACAATATCAACTGTGATTTTGTTTATTTTTTCAGTTCCTTTGATTGGAATCAACATCGGCGTCATTGCTTTAAAGCTGGTATTTGGATAGCACTTAGAGATGAGGAAAGGAAGAATAACCTCTGTGAATGCTTGAAATGACAAGGGTCCCATTTCTTCTTACATGCTAGAACACTTGCATGCAAGTGGCAAGATAGCAAATGTGGGTGAGAAAAAAAAGTGTATTGTGAAATGGACGTGATGCGGAAGTAGATTTTTAGCCAATGTACAGTGTTCATTTCACAATAGAAGACAGACTCATCATCAAACACTTGACTGGCAACCATCGTACCTCACCAGCAAGGTACTCTTGAAGATATTTGGCTTCTTACCTAGTGAATAATTGGCGATGCTTGCTGCTAAAACCTTGCCTACCTAGCATGTAAGAAATGGGTCTCAGTTTGAACGGATGCTGAAAATGGACGTCAATCCTGCACATTCATGTCATTTTGTGTAATTGTGAAATGTTTAGAATGCATAGTGTTTGAAATCTGGAGAGAAAGTGACTGTCAAGTTTGGAAATAGTGTGGGCATGCTCTGTGCAGATGGATCAGGTTTTTAAAAAATTTTTTTTTTAAACTTGTCAGAATGTTCTTATTTCTTCAAATTCATGATTGTTTGCCAGGCATGTGAAATAATGCACATTATAATAATATTTTCTGTTAGCTTATATCATGCCTGTCATGAATACTGTAACTGTGGAAATATAGTCTTGTAAGTTCGTCTTTTTTTTTTTTTAAAAAGGGAGCATTTTTTAACATATTTATGCAGTCACACTCATATAAGTATATGTACACACACACGCACACACGCTCTCTCTCCCTCTCTCTCTCTCTCTCTTCCCTCCCTCCCTTTCCCTCTCACTCACATGTTCATTCATACGCACTCACACTTTCATTCATGTGCACTCACATGCACAGATATTTGTTCTGCAATACATTTGAATGTAAGTTTTCATCCTTTCACAGGAAGGTGGGGAGTCATGGGGTTTAAAAAAGAAGTCATTATAAGCTGTTTGCTCCTGTTTGTCATCGTTGCTTGTTAACACATCCATCATGTAAAATACTAAGTGCATGTGCCGCTGAAAGGTCTTTTTTATAAAGTTGTGTCTTGTGGTCATATTTCTCAAAATAAAACGTTTGTAGTCTACTGGCAGTAGGCCCTACTATATAAATTGTGTTTGTGTGTCACGCTGTGTGAACGTGTGTGTGTGTGATAGTTTTCAAGAGTAGTGTTTGTTTTTGACTTAGAGCTTTTGCTCTTCATTCTTATACTTCAAACAGAGGGGAGTGATAATTCAATCAATGAAAGAAGGCTAAATAAAGACAGTGAATTGCTTGCTGGTCCAGTAAAAGTCTCACCTGTCGGCGTCACAGGGTTTAATGTTGGCTGCTGCACACCTGAACACCACTGTCTCCCTCCAGGCCACTCTGTCTTGACTTTTGAGGACAATTTCTTGAATATTTAGGCCACTGATCTTGGTTATGTTTTCCATGTAGAGATTGGAAGTCTGCCTTTCTTCCTTTTTGCCACTGTTTTTTCTTGAAAGATGGTTGCCATGAGGTCCGTGTTCTTGTTGTGTGACACATGGCCAGTGTATTTTAGTCTTCTCTTGTTGATGTCTGCTTGTAGTTTTCTGGTGTTATCAGGTTCTTCCAGGACACATTCATTAGTTCTTCTATCTGTCCATTTGACATGTAGTGGTCTCTGATAAAACCACGTCTCTGCTGCCTCATTTCTATATCAGCATCTCCCATGACTTGTTCCGTGTAGATGTTAAAGAGATACAGTGAGAGGATACAACCTTGTCTGACTGCCCTGTGGATGTTGAAGAATTCACATTTCTGATTGTTCACATTCATGTCATAAAGACCAAGGCTTTATATAATGAGATAATGTGATGAGGTGTTTGGGTAAGCCCATTTTGACCATTGTGTTAGACAGGTTGAGATGAATGACGCTATCAAATGCTTTGCTATAGTCTATGAAGGTGACAAAAGCTTCTTTTTCAGTGCTTTATATTTTCTCTATGAGTGTTTGTAGCACAAATAGCACGTCAGTTGTGCCACTGCTGGATCTGTAGTCTGCCTGGCAGTCAGATATTTTTTCTTCTATCTTGGGCTTCAATCTGTTGAGAATAATTGTGAGCAGGATCTTACTGGGGTGGCTGATTAGGGCAATGGTTCTGTAGTTGTTGCAATCTTTGACATTGCCACTCTTGTGAAGCATCACAAATTCTTGAAGTTTATAATATGTTGGCCACTGATGAGTATTCCAGATTTTACAGCAAAGATGGTGCATTGCTTTTAGACCTCCTTTTCCGCCATGTTTTAACAGTTCTCCTGGAATGTTATCAGTTCCTGGGCATTTTCTTTTTTAAACTACTTGGTGGCTGCTTCAATTAGAAGTGATTCTGGTTCTGATTCGGGTCAGTTCAGGTCAGTGTTTTGAGGGCTATTGTTGCTAAAAAGCGATGCCCCATATTCATTCCATCTGTTCATAATATGCTCTGGTTCAGTCAGCGTGGTGCTTTCCTTGCTGTTGATGCTTTCATTTCTGGGCTGGAATTTAGTGGATTGAACTTTCTTTAACTGTTGGAATAGATCCCTTGATCTTCTGCATTCATTATCCTCATTTATTTTTGCACATTCTTCCTCAAGCCAATTTTTCCTGTCTCTTCTAATTTTGCTGTTGATCTCTCTTTTGAGTTTTTTGTATTCTTTTCATCCAGATCTGCGAGCTTGGCTTTTCTGTTTGGCTAGATCCATAACTTCCTCGCTGATGTAGGGCTTAGTTGGTTTTCCTTTTTTCCTGCCTAACATTTCAGCAGCTACTTCAGTGTAGGTCTTCTTCATATCTGCCCAAATTTCTTCTGGATATTAATTGTTTAATGTCCAGTCCTGGATTAAAACCTCGACACGATTGCTGACTTTCATCTCAAAATCAGATGCAGTGTTGATTTTTCAATTTCTCTAGATCAAACTTAGGGGCCTGCTCGGCTTTGTTTTGTTTGTAAGCTTTGAGTCAAATTTTTGTTGCGACTAGGTGGTGATCGCTGTCACAATCAGACCCTGGTTTTGTTTTCTCCATGTCCTGTCTATCATGATGTAGGCCTAATCTACCTGATTTAAAAAAAAATTTACTTGTTGTCGTCAGCTTTTTCAAGCTTCCAGGTATATCGTCTACGATAGTGCCGTTTAACGAGGGTGTTAGTGATGTCTAATTCATTGGCCCGGCAGAAAGATGCTAACATATCTCCTCTTTTGTTGCGTTTTCCCAGCCCATAAGGTCCTATTCCACACTCTCTGTCCTCACCTTCACCCACTTTAGCGTTCATGTCTCCCATTATTATGCAAACTTCTCTTTTCGGTATTTTATCCTTGGCAGTTTGTAGATCTTTATAGAATTGTTCTATCTCATTTTAGCTGGTGGATGTGGGGGCATATGCCTGGATGATGTTTAAGGCAACTGGCTTGTGTTCAGTTTAACGATTATCAATCGGTCATTGAGTGTGTGACCGGATATAACTTTTCAGTGCTGCAGCATGTTTATCCAGTATGACAGCAACCCCATACAGACCTTTTTCCCCCCACTGTAAATGATAGTATGGTTGCCAATGGTGAACTTTCCCTCACCATTCCATCTGGTCTCACATAATCCCGTGATGTTCATACCTGCTCTTCCAAGCTCCAGCAATAGGAGATGAAGCTTTCCCATTTCTAGCAATGTTTGCACATTCCAATTCCGATGTTGATGAGCTCTTTCTTTTTGTTGTACAAGTAGGCCTACTAAACTGGATATTGTTCATTTGATTGTGCCCAGTACGTTTTGTTTCTTTTTTATATTTGTTGTGGTGTTCTGTGACATACTACACTTCAAAATTTGTCACGATTCAGTTTTTATCAGCTTAGATGTCTCAGCTGTTTGTGAACATTTTTCCCTTTTCTTTTTACTTGAGAGACTGATCCATTCCAGTTAACAACAAGAAGCTGATTTACATCTATTTCAGTGGGAATACCCTTTATTTAATTAAATCAAAGGCCCAGATTGCATCAGCAGTGATTTCTTGGCCATTTTCATGACTGACGTGATGAAAGCTGTAAGTCTTGGTTGGCATGAAACAATTGAAAAGATGTTGTGGGTTGCTTTGAATGTACATGGCGCAAAGATTGATTAGACAAACCAGTGGAAATTGTTTCTGAATAGATTTCAACTAAATGTGCGTCATATCACATTTTGGAAAGGACCCATTTTGGAAAGGACCCAAGAATACAAAAATATTCCTTGTGTATTTTCAAGATCAAACTTTCACAGAACATCAAGTAGTGACAGTTAAGGGAGAATGAATTAGTCCTATTTTAGGACTAGAGGAGGTGAGATGGAAGGGAGCAGGCATGATAACATCAAGGGAGCAGGCATGATAACATCAGACAAGCATAAATTATATATTCTGGTGGGGACACACATGAAAGAGGGGTAGGCATAATGGACAGTGACAAAGTCAGTCTTGTCAAAGAATACTGGGCTATAGCAGATCAAGTTTTATTAGTTAGATTGGAGAGATTGGATGGCAAGACATTTGATATCAACATCATTCAAGTATATGCATCCGCAAGTACTGAGGAAGAAATTGGTAACTTCTATGAAGAATTAGAGACAACCAAGGCTCAGTGTAAATCACAGGACATTACAGTAATAATGGGAGATTTTAATGCTTATGTGGGACAGGAAAAAGTGGATGACATAGTTTGACCACATGGCCCTGGCACACAAAATGAAAGGGGATAGAAACTTGTTGAGTGGACGCAAGTAATTGAATACATGATAGGAAACACTTGATTTGACCAAGTTCACAGAAGAAAATGGACATGGATGAATCCAGGAGACAGCAGAAGAAATCAAATTGATTACATCCTGATAAATAAAAGATTTAGAAATTCTTTACTGATAGTAAAGACAGTAGAAGGCGCAGACTGCAACAGTGACCACAATCCTGTAATGGGAAGATATAGGCTGAAACTAAAGAGAAGAAAACAAACCAAAAATAGCATGTAAGATTTTTCGAAAGGCAGATAAAGGAAAACTGTCATTGTGTCCCATCCCCCTGTATTGTATTGTATTGTATTATATTGTATTGTACTGTACTGTACAGTGTCACTATGGGTTTACCTGTAAAACTCGGGCTGCTCTACGGGGAGAGTGCATCATTGCAGTGCAGCACTCTACCCATTAATTTTTGGTTCTTCAGAACACCTTTAGACCCATCAAAACTTGGGTTATCTTGAGTGCAAGGCAAGAAAGACTGTATCTCGGATCTGAAGTCCTGGATGACGCACAACAAACTACAACTGAATGACGACAAGACTGAACTTCTACTCGCCTGTCCCACTAAATTTCTCCATGATCCTTCTCTTCCGAAGTCTCTTCTGATAAATGACGTTGACATTCCTTTCTCTCCCACTGTTCGCAGTCTCGGTGTTACGCTTGATCAGAGTCTGACCTTCCAGCAACACATCTCAAACATCTGTAGGGTAGCGTATCTAGAGTTACGTAGAATCAGCTCTGTCCGTCATTACCTGTCTGTTGATGCAACCAAAACGCTAATTTGTGCATTTGTTCTTTCAACGATTGACTACTGCAACTCTCTCTTAGCTGGCATCCCCAAAAACCTTTTAGACAGACTTCAAAAGATTCAGAACAACGCTGCACGTCTCATCTTTAAATCCTCTAAGTTTGACCATGTCACTCCTCTCCTCCGCACTCTGCACTGGCTGCCTGTCTCTGACAGAATAGATTACAAGCTTGCTACTCTTTCCTTTTCGATTGTTTCGAACACTGCACCAGAATACCTATCCTCGCTTCTTGACATCTACACACCATCCCGTCAGTTGCGTTCTTCTGCAGACACACGACTCTTTCGCATCCCCCGCATTCGAACAAAAACATACGGACAACGAGCATTCTCCTATCAAGCACCCCAAACATGGAACAACATCCCCAACATCCTTAGGCACTCAGACACAATCACCTCATTCAAATCTGGCCTCAAAACACATCTGTATAGAAAAATGTGAAAAAAGTTTCTGTCTTTAGGATATTGTTTGGGCTGTTGCGTTTGTGCGCATGATTCGTGTATTATATAATGTGCATTGTGGGTGTGGTTGTTTGTGTATTTTGGATAACTTGTGATGTAATATCTATTATTGTCTGTCCGATGGGCAACTATTGGTTAGATTTGATAGACATGTTTCTGTTTGTGTTGATGTCATTGTAATTATAGTAGACTTGATTGATATGTATGTATAACTGCTAATGTTGAAGTGGCGAATAGGGGTGGTAAAGATAGGGTGAATTGTAAAGCGCTTGGAGCAGAGTTCTCTGGATCTTGCGCTTATAAGTACTCATTATTATTATTATTTATTCACAACGGTATGTTGATGACAATGAGAATGATTGTGTTGATACAGAGTTCCATTTTGGATTGAGACTTCATGACTGGGCTGATATCTATGCTTACTGTTATAGTATATTTATAGTATATTCTGGTGTCAACCAGGTCCAGACACCAGTGGTGTTGGTCAACAAATTTAAGTAATACCCATTATGGTGCATCTGCAAAGTGATTGAGACTTAACTGTGTGGTCCTAGTCTTCCCTATTGCTCAACTCTGGGTAGGAACTGGCTGGGTGGAAAAATCGCATAGCCATTTTTTGGACTGGTGGGAGTTTGAATCTACAACCTCTCTGTAGCTTGTTGTTAGTGTTGGTTGACCATCATGCCTTGTGTGTTTGTTTTTGTTTTATTTTTGTTTGTCTGTTTTGTTTTCGATTTTCTCTTATGATTTTCATTAGTTTTGTTTTGAAAGTGCTCTGAGTATCAGTATGTGGTATATTCTTATGTTACCATTTTGCTGAGAACATCATAGGCAGAAACAAGGACAATACTTTTATGACAGTTACCTTGTTTCTATTTTGTATAAATGTGCATTGTGTATCTTAGCATTTGATGCTTCGTGCACTGTTTCAAACTGCATACCACTGAGCAAAAAGTGTATACAAATGTGGTCTCTTTCACACTGTGTGTGTGTGTGTGTGTGTGTGTGTGTGTGTGTGTGTGTGTGTGTGTGTGTGTGTAAGTGGGTGACTGAGTGAGTGAGAGAGAGTCTGAGAGAGAGGAAAAAGTCACAGCAGTAGAAGACCTGCATGTTGAAGAATAAAACATGATAACCAGAATGAAAAGAAATTTTATTTCAGACTTAATTTCATACAGATGTATCATACATGCATTTCATACAGTTTGAATTGAACCAAAAAATGACACCACAACAGCAAGTTTGAACCATGCCATGACAATCAGTCAGTAACTCACAAGAGGTTCACAATGGTCATGTTAAAGTAAAAATGGCAGTCAGCTATCCAAGCTATTATTTTTTTCTAACTGTTAACGCGTTAGCTGTTCACCATGACATGACATTCACTGTCGGCTAGGCTTTAATAAACAAGAGTTAAACCAAAAATTTTATTACTCACCTTGATCAGGTCTTCAATTTTGCTGTCACAAATAATATGAGGTGGTTATGCACAACCCTTCTTTTACAGATAAAATTTTACCTGTTACAAAACTCTTTAGTCTAATCATCAAGAGTCCTTTCTGTTTCACTCACAAAT
The DNA here is from genome assembly GCA_030674185.1 of Monoplex corrugatus. Classification (NCBI taxonomy): domain Eukaryota; kingdom Metazoa; phylum Mollusca; class Gastropoda; order Littorinimorpha; family Ranellidae; genus Monoplex; species Monoplex corrugatus. The sequence goes on along the minus strand of JAPXFY010000013.1, from coordinate 76,400,988 downwards.
AATATGAGGTGGTTATGCACAACCCTTCTTTTACAGATAAAATTTTACCTGTTACAAAACTCTTTAGTCTAATCATCAAGAGTCCTTTCTTTTTGCTTTTGTTAATTTATACAATTTAATCAACACCATATATAACAGATTTCTTTTATCTAATTACCAAAAAAATCACATGCTTTGTTTTGCCACTATACTAAGAAGTCATATGGTGTTTAACTGGAAACATAAAAATCTTTACACCTCCATCTTAATGTCATTACAGTCCCAGAAATCCTTTCATTTATACTGACTGCAATGATTTTCAGTTCAGGATCTCTACTGGAATTATTATAAATTCAGCGGATTATGAATATACACAAAAACAAAGGTTATCTGAGTTTATGGTTTAAATGATAGAAAGATGATGTAAGGTAAAATATGGGCAGCACAAAATATGTTATAGTGACATCTGTCTGAGACCAAGATGTCAAAAAAAAACAAAAAAACAACAACAACAACATGAAAATGTATGAAGATACACACCAGTTTTCATGCTGCTGATTTGCTTACTTCTTGTTGATAAACTCTTTTTATACAAACATTACAGATAAAGAATATTCAGTTTACATCAGTTTCGTACAAACAGTCGTGATCGCAAATGTTTGTAAGATACTTTAAGCTAAAAAGATCATCATTCACCTTCTCACTGTGGAATGCAACTGTCAATATAGAATTTCTTCCTGTCTTTGTGCACACAAAAAATATGGATGATATTTCCCAACAATATGTTGGGTTCAATTCATTTGACAAAGGTGTTGTAATTACTTGGCAAGGTGGATCACAAAAGCAGCATTTTACTGTTTCTGAAATTATCGAAATGTTATAGACAAAAGGTTCAGACAAGAGGTGGATGAAGGCGAAAAAGACAATCACCACTGAAAAGAGTGACACAGCGATACAATGTGCAAGTCAGACAAGAATTATATGTAAACAGGCCAGTGGAGTGGAGTTGTAGTGGTGGGCGCCAGCAATCTTCCTTGCAGCAAGAGATAACATGTAACAATGTTTACACTTACCTTGTGCATGACTAGCACAAAAGCTAGTCTGTACATTTAGATACTTATTTCTGCTTCCTGAGCTGCAATGGACACAATGAAAGTATGTCGGTGCACAGTAATGTTGAATGTAAAATCTTTATGCAAGAAGATCTGTATTTTCATGTTTACTTGGATGATCACTTCTAAAAGTTTCATTACCTGACTTAATGTACTGCATTTCTTTACACTTTTTTCTACCATTCATAAATGTGCAATCCATAGGAGAAAAAAAACGAATGGAGAGAATTGGCCATATCAAGAGATTTACAACTGCAGGCTAAATGTTTTAATCAGTTTGCCCTCAAATGGTTCCAAATCCAAATGGCTCCATATAAAAAGGCCATTATAAAAATGACAGACACACAGAGAGTAACAAGTAGAGGGTTAACTTCAAAGTTGATTTACATCTGCATACAACATACTGCAAGTTTTATTCTTTAAAAAGTAATAGTTTTGGCCTTGGTGAACAAAAAAGCACTTTTAAAATATGTTTAAGAAATTGACATACTCATCATGGTCTTCAATACAGACAACTTAATTTGAGAAAGTACATTGCTGTTCTACTCTGCCATCCTTTAGACAATAGAAGAAATCATTTTATTAGAGCTGCCAAGTGCCAGCACCAAATGACCACCATCCAGCCAGTAAAGTTAGGGCCAGCTACACAGCAAACCAATCACTTTGTCTGACAAAAATCTGTTGAGGGGAAAGCAATGCACTCTTCCCAGTATTCCAGAATATCCAATAAAGCAATGTCTATTATATAACTTTAATGTTGATTATACAAACTTATTGTTCATGCAGTATTTTTTAGTCACAGAACTGTTTCACTCACAAATAATGAGGTGGTTATGCACAACCCTTCTTTTACAGATAAAATTTTACCTGTTACAAAATTCACATAACGGATGTAAATTGTGTTTGTGTAAACAAGTTACAGGATTTACAAGTAAGAAAAAAAAGACATGGAATATATTAACATCATTTCAGGGCCACAATGATCCACCTGATGATTACAAATAAGAGACAAAAGACATGGAACATAATATCATTTCAGGGTTACAGTGATCAACCTGATGACATTGACTGTACAGCAAAGGATCACAAACTGCAAATTTAAACACAATTGTGGCATCTGAAAACCAGTAATATCTTACTTTGTACAATGCAATCCCATTGTCACACAACTGTAATCATTTTAAAATCTTTTTGCATTTTTTAATCTGTCAAAAGGAATCAAAGTTCCAGATTTTCCCAATTACCTTTCAAACAAACTTGGTTGTGGCAAAACATCGCATGACCCAAGCATAACTCACTTGACAATACTTTATTGTTCTACAACAGGTCGCTAGAGCTCTGTCGTGTCCCCTCTTGCTTCAAAGCGGCCAACATCATCCCAGTCCCCAAAAAGCCAAAAGTGTCGATGCTCAATGACTTTAGGCCTGTTGCGCTGACCTCCATCGTGATGAAAGTCTTCGAAAGAATTGTCCTGCAACACCTTGAATCAGCAACTGACCATCTTCTTTATCCCCTTCAGTTCGCATACAGGGCAAACAGATCAGTGGACGATGCGGTCTCTCTTCTCATGCACTACCTCCTACAACACCTTGACTCTCCCAAAACATACGCACGCATTCTCTTTGTCGATTTTAGCTCAGCTTTTAACACAATCATCCCAGCTAAACTACACACAAAACTCTCAGACCTCAAATGTGCATGTGGATCACAGACTTTCTATCCAACAGGAAACAGGTCGTGAAAGTGAACGGCATCCATTCCTCCCCCCTCACTCTGAGCACTGGTGCTCCTCAGGGCTGTGTCTTGTCGCCCCTTTTGTTCACTCTGTACATGAACGATTGCCGCTCATCAAGTGACACAGTCAAGTACTTTAAGTTCTCCGATGATACCACGGTAGAGGGCCTAATCAACAACGGCGACGAGTCTGCATACTTCAACGAAGTACAAAAACTTGATAGATGGTGTGACAGTAACAATCTGGAGCTCAATGCTGTGAAAACAAAGGAAATGATTGTGGACACCAGAAGATCCAAGGCCCCTGTCACTCCCCTTGTGATTAAGGGAGAGTCCATAGAAGCTCTAGACACATTTAAGATTCTAGGTACGACGATATCAAGCTCGTTGAAGTGGGAGGAAAACACCAGCAACATTGTATCAAATTCCCAACAAAGACTGTTCTTCCTCCGCCAACTCAAAAAGTTCGGTGTTGGTCAAAATATACTCGTGCAGCCGAGAGGGAGAGGATCAATAGAGTTGTCTGGACTGCCTCAAAAATTATTGGGACCACTTTGGAGCCCCTTGAGTCCATCTATGTTAGAAGAATGAAAAAGGTCAAATCCATTGTGGCCGACGAGGGCCATCCGGCAAATATTTTCTTCTCCCCCCTCCCTTCTGGTAAACGATTCAGGTCCTTTAAGACCAGGACAAGCCGGCTAAGCAACAGCTATGTGAAGGCAGCCCGTGACACTGTCCCTACTTAGACTTGTTCACGTGAGATGTGCCGGAGCTTTGGAGTTAAGGATGAGCAGAGGAGAGAGCGTGCGGATGTGTACAATTGGCTTATGTTGGAGTAAATATTGTGTGCATAGCGTTGTGGGGTTGTATGTGAGAGAGGGTATAGATAGGGTGTGTGGGTGTGCATGTGTATGTGTGTGTGTTGACTCCGTGCACATGCGTGTGTGTGTGTGCGTGCGGGTGTGGGTATGCGTGGGTGTGTGTGTGTGTGTGTGTGTGGGGGGGGGGGGGTCGGCTGTTGCTTGCTTATGTGTTTCTGTCGGCTGACTTAAAATTTTTAACCTTGTCCTCTTAGTCTAAATACTCATTTTACTGTATTTAACTCATTTTGATTTTAATGTGCATATCGCATTGCATCTTTAATCAAATTTTTCTATACCTACCAATGTTGTTTGTCAATGAGTATTGCCCTTTTTGTCCATTGTTAGAAGTCCTAACCAAGGTATCTGACTCTTATGATGTGCTTTTTTAACTGTACATTTTTAGAATTAGTCATAATCTTTGATACTGTGTTCGACAAAGAGGGAGGGGGAGAGAGATGAGGGGAGGGAGAGGGTGAGAGAGGGGTGAAAGAGAGAGTGAGAGAGAGTAAGAGCATGTGTGTACATTTGTTTATGCGTTCTTGTTCCTGTATGTATTTTAATGCGAATGCCAAAACAATTTCCCATTGTGATGTTCTGGGCTAAATAAAATCTTGTATCTTGTACAACACAACTATCAACACAGTGCAACAAGTTCTAGGGAAAATTAATGATCATGTTAAAACTTGCTAAACAGCAAAGCTGTCTGCAAAATATGAACAAAACCTACAGTCATTTCTTCAACTTATAAAGCAAATTATGAGAAGAGAGGACAACTACTGAGCAAAAAAAGCAAGTCAGAAAGCATTCACTTGCAAGACATTATTAAACTATCAAGACACAAACTCAAGTGTACTAAATGGACAAAATATAATGTGGTATGTACTCATAGCAGCATTCTTGGAAATACAAGACATGACATGAGACTTGTAGTACAAGAGTTCAATTGATGGAATTTACTTCATGCAGCTGATGTTGTATGCCCATTCCTTGACAATTCCCCATGGCAACATCACTCAGTTCTGCCTCGTTCAGGGTAGCTGGAACATCCACCTGCACACACATACATACATATACACAAAGTAGTAAATAAGATGGTCAAACCTTACTTTATATTTTCAAACACTTGGTTATTCATATTTTGCCACTATTGCCAAACTGTGGCTTTAGAAACAAACATATTACTAAAACTGGTAAGTTCATCTATAAACATCATCTCTCATCTCACCGGGATCAGCAGTAGGAACCACGCTCAATGTCACAAGTTTTCTCCAGGTAACACAATCAAGACATCTGTGGGCAAACTCCTGGATCTCCAGACCACAGACTTCAGCGATGTTGTTGAAATAGGTGTGCAGTTGTCTCTTTCTTCTCCTCGCCTCAACTTTCCCCTGCAGGACCATTGACATCAGATCTGTTTTGGCATTTCTGATTGCATGGCCTATGTATTTTTCTTTTTTTTGATCTCTGTTAGCAGTGGGCGCCTGACATTCAGTTCCTTTAACACACTATCGTTTGTTCTTCTTTCTGTCCATTTCACTCTGAGAAGTCGTCTATAGAGCCACATTTCTGCTGCACTGATTTTTTTCTTCGTCTCTTCTTAGTGTTCAGGCTTCGCAACCATACATTAAAACAGGCGAAATAAAAAAAATCATGAGTCTTAGTTTTAAATCTTTGGGAAACCCTCTGACTTTCAATATGCTGTTTAACTGGACCATTTTTTGTTTTGCCATGCCAATTCTTGTTTTCACATCTTTGTGCTGTCATATGCTTTTACAGATCCTAGATACTTGAAATGTTGGACATTTTCAAAGTCTGTTTTGTTTATTTGAATGTTAGGATGTTCCTGGCCTTCTTTTCTCGCTATGTGCATGACTTTGGTTTTTTCAGCATTCAGTTTCAATCCTGCCCTGCAACCTGCTGCATTTACTTAGTGGAGAATTCTCTTCATGCTTGTGATGTTATCTGCCATTAATGTAGTGTCGTTTGCGTATCTCAGGTTGGTGATGTTTCTTCCTCCAATCTTCATTCCTTCCCATCTCTTCTGAATCTGCCTCTCTTATGACCTGCTCTAAACATAAGTTAAAAAGATGAGGTGAAAGGATGCAGCCCTGCCTGACTCCTTTTTTAATGCCAAAATATTTGAAGTGTACACCATTCCATCTGATGGTTGCGTCTTGGTCTTCGTATAATGCTGCTATAAGTGACACCAAGTGTTTGGGGAAGACCATTTTTGCCACTGTGTTAAACAGTTGATGGTGTATGACACTGTCAAAGGCCTTGCCGTAATCGATAAAGGTAATGAAAGCTTCTTGTTTGCTGTTCTTTATTTTTTCTATCAAAATTTGTAAGATAAATAACATGCCTGTTCTGCCCCTGTTGGATCTGTGAGCAGCCTGACAGTCAGACAGTTCTTCTTCTGCTTTTTGATCTATAAACAGGCCATGTGAAAAAAATCTATAAACAAAGATTTTTTTTTCCACATTTTCATTCTCTGTGATCCAAAGAAAATTACACCCTACAGCACTCATCCCATCTTCTGGGTCAGTATAAACAGGCCATGTGAAAAAAATCTATAAACAATGATATTTCTTTTAACATTTTCATTCGCTGTGATCCAAAGAAAAGTATACCCTATAGCACTCATCCCATCCTCTGGGTCAGTGATTCACATCAGGAAAGATCTAATTATGTCTTCAAAAACAGCCAAGAGATCCTTGCTGATATATTCACTACATTAAGATATAGGAAGAGATCATCACACATGACTGCTATATGCCACTTTTAATCCAATCTTTCTTAGCCAGGCAGAAACAGAAAATCAGCTTAAATTCAAAGCATGAGAGGCTTCCAAATAATGAGGTTCTTGATCTTAAAACTGTTGTGCTGTTCTAATGAACTTGATTCCCACATGTTAGAAAACTTTTGTTATCTGCTTTACATATTTTTCTTTTATTTTAATCTCAAAGCTTACTTAATACTGACTGGACAGAAGCCGTCTGTCTCTGTATCTCTGTATGTATATTTTTGAAAAAAAAAATGCATCAACAAAGATTTCTAAGCTGATTGTAGATGGAAGCATTTTTTAAGCAAATTCGCTTTCTTTCAGTGAGTAGTGACAAATGCTTAAGTTTGGGCTGGAATGTAGATATATTTACCTGAAGATATATTAAGGACAAGTTTTAATGATAACATGTGGAGTATTTTTTACAAGTTCCATTTAAACTGGTCAAAGACCAAAGTCACAGCAAAGCGAACTGTGAACTTGTCAGCAAAGATATCTCTGTCATTTAATAACAGATTTTGACCAAATTTAGACCATATATCCAATAACAGAGTGTGATCTCCATTGCAGAAGCTCTATGTTAACATGATCCAATATTTGGACCACCATGTTTAAAGTATAGAAATAATAAAGTATTTTCAACCCAGGAATATAAGATTCAAAACATTTCAGACATATATTTCATGCTACTGGAAAATTAATCGCAGTGTCAAATTCAAGGAAATTAGTTGCTCTTTGGAGCAAAATATCCCATAAAACATGTTAAAACCCTTTTACTATTATCACTGGCAATTGGCAACTTGCATGCAGAAATGACTAGCCACTGATTGATGACCTGTGACCAGAGCACTATAGCTGCCAAACAGGCACATCTACACATGGGTGCATTTTGAAATCAGTCATGCAAATATTTTTCACTTAGCTGTTTGGATGGCTGGTTTCTGGCCATGCACTAAAGCTGTAAGGTCAGTTCTGAACACATAACAACTAGAAATTTTCAGAAGCTTGCAGATGATAGATTGAAAGTTGCTATGATACTAAAAAGGAGATAGTGTAGCTTGGATCTTTCTCTCTAGAGGGTAACAAATTTTTTTACAGCAAATTCCAACCAGAATTAGCAAATTCTCATTCCTGATAAAAACAGAATAGCAAAAGTTAAAATTCAAGTTCATATTGCTTATAGCCCAGTCGAAATCTCAAGATTCAAGACAGGCGGGTATGAGCAAAACTATTATTTTCTATTTGCTTCTATGGCATGCACAATTATGATGGAAATGAGTGTATTTTTTCCCCTTTCATGGGTGTGTGTGTCTGCACACACTTATGTGTTGTCACTTATTTTAACAAGAGGATGAGGTGATGGACATTGGGACTTTTTCCCATGATTTGTTTTCTTGTCACTTTGCTTGTTTGTTTGATCAGTTAAGTAAAATAGCCACACCAAGCCTCTTGAGGTGGCACTGTTGTTGTCTTACTGGATCTGTACCTTATTCACATAAATAGTATACATGTGTTGTCAGAACAAGTATTTGTCACTCGCCATTATTCATGGTGTGGGATGACCATCCCCACCCAGCACATCCCCCAGAGGCGGATAAGGACATGATCCTCAGATATGGGGATTAGTTGCGAATAACAAATAAACAGCGTGAACCAAACGGCGATGGACCCAAAGGGGAGGCTGGGGTATGGGGTGGTGCCTACTCTCTCTCAAAAGGTTTCATAACCCAATGACAGGTCTGTCTAGGTGAGTCAGGGGTGTCTATAAATAACTTACCACCACACCAAAGTCCTGGTTAACAGGTGATGGATGGATATATGCAACGCCAATGGCTTCTGTCTCCACAGCAATGGGCAGATGATCCCAAAAGGAACAATGGCCAGAGCCCCCGCACAGTATGTGCACTGCCACTCCAGAAGGCAATGACAAACCACTGGTTGTGTTTCTTGTCAAAAACCGCATGAGATGTTGCAAAAGGTTCAAAAAGAATATAGGACTGGACCATCTGAGACCCCCAAGATAGACAGGCCTCAAAAGCTACTGGGGAGGGAGGAGTATCCGTGACCCTGAAACACTGTTATGATGATAGTACGTATGTATCTGATAGCAGCGGTAGGAAGCAGTCTCATTGGCATACCTTAGAAGCAGAAAAATCCAAAATCAAGCAAAAAACAAAAGGAAGAAGAAAAGACATCACTGCTGGAACGTGGAACATCAGAATAGAACTTGGCAAGTTGGAGTTACTGCTGAAGGAACTAGATCAGCACAACTTGAGTGAGACTAGATGGAACAAAGAAGGCATCTTTAGTAAAGGAGATCATACAATAGTTTTCAGTTGAAATGAAAAAGGAGGTTCAAATGGAGTAGCTATCATTATAGACAAGCATCACACATCATGCTTAAAAAGACACAATGCCATCGGTGACCAAATGGTCATGGCAAAGCCAAATACCAAGCTCCATTAAATATCATCCAAGTCTATACTCCCGCATCCAAAAGCACTGAACAAGAAATTGAAAAGTACTACAATGACCTGCAAACAACAATGGACAAGACACCCAACAGTGAAATCTGCATAATGACTGGGGATCTAAATGCTTAAGTAAGTGAAAATGGAGACATGGAACGTGACATAGGACCTCATGGATTGGGATGTAGAAATGAATGGTGCAGTATGCTAGCAACTTTCTGTCAAAAAAGCAATACACTTTCTTCAAACATCTAAATAGAAAGAAATACACATGAGCATCACCAGCTGATGAAGCAGAAATCAAATAGATTACATCATGATAGACCAGATAGACCAGAAATGGAGAACGACAGTGATGATTGCAAAATCTAGACCAGAGTGGATTGCAAGACATACCACACGCTTGTAACTGCAACTCTAAGAACAAAAGCACACAAACAACACAAAGCAAAGAAGTAAATCAGATATGATCTAAATAAACTAAAAGATTAAGAAATCAAAGCTGAGTACCAAGTTGAAACAAACAACCGCTTCTCTGCTCACTTAGAAGAATGTAAAGCAAACGAAATTTTGCACCAGAAAAACAACAACACGAAAACAAATAAGAACACATATTTAATACAAGACAAGACAGACGCAAATTTTCGGCCAACTGGCCTTTGTCAAGCATAAGATCACAAACAAACAAACACCAGATACAAAAATTAGAAGAGAAAGACTGAAACTTCCCTGCTGCTCTGTCCAGTGTGAGAAAAGGAATAAACTGACTAAATTATATCATAATGTGTTTTTGAGTAAATAAGTCAGAGTGGAAGTGAAATGAATTCTGCAATTTGAAAAGTGGTCATGCCATATTACTACTATTTTATCCTGAAGGGGGTCCAGGGCTAAAACTAAAAGTATGATGCACTAGCATAGGAGTAGTGTTTGGAATGTAAAGGATCCTACTATTAAATAATGCATAAGAGAAAATATAAGCATACAATTGACTGAATGGGAAAATATATGATCAAGAGGTATGGCTGATGTAAATGGATTGTGCCTAGTGCAACAAATCCTTGGAATAGGAAGAAAAACATACATAGCGAGCCCTACGTTATGCCTCCTGGTGGCGACATGTGGTAACTGAGCACCTCACGGACTCAGGCTAAATCTCGAGGGACTTGGAGGAGGTCTGGCCCCCAGATGTGCGGCATACAGGCCCACCGGCGTGTGGATATGCCCTGGTGCCCACGAACCAATCCCCAAGCTATAGGTAAATAGCTCCACTGCCTTGTGGACATCTCAGGAGAGAATAAGGCTAAGGGAGGTAACCCTGAAAAAAATCACCCTACTGCCTTGTAGGTTGTGGGAACGACAAAGGCTAGCGGAGAGACCGCAAAAAAAAAACAAAAAAAAAAAAACCGATGGAAGGCAACGGGAAACCACCATCTTATTCTCCCTAGAAAAATTATGGACAGACAAAAGAAGAAAAATGAAGATAACGACGTAAATAGGTGCACCTATGGAGCACATTTGTCTGGTAGGGACCGTCATGCGGCACAGGTGACACCACACCATCAGCAAGCTACTGCGACCAAACTCAAACTCAAAAATACAAAAATAGCAACAGTGTTCTGATGTTCCATAAAGGTAAATTAGATAATATCAAAATGGAAATGGAAAGGCATAACATTAGTATTTTAGAACTAAGGGAAGTAAGATGGAAGGGGGCAGGCATGATAACATCAGGAGAGTATACAGTAATATATTCTGGTGGAAACTCACATGAAAGAGGAGTAGGCATCATAATGGACAGGGACAAATCAAAAGCAGTTAAGGGATACTGGGCTGTGTCCAACAGAGTTTTGCTGGTCAAATTGGGAGGCAGACCATTTGAAATCAACATCATTCAGGTGTATGCACCAACATCCGCAAGTACTCGGGAAGACATCGACAACTTCTACGAAGTATTAGAGATGGCCAAGGCCCAATGTAAATCACAAGAAGTTACAGTAATAATGGGAGATTTTAAAGGTAAAGTGGGAGAGGATAGGGTGAAGGATATAGTTGGACCTCATGGCCTTGGTACACAAAATGAAAGGGGAGGGAAACTTGTAGAATGGGCACAGATGAATGAGTTCATAGTATGAAACACCTGGTTTGAGCAGCCTAATAGAAGAAAATGGACTTGGATGAGTCCAGGAGATAATACTAAAAATCAGACTGACTACATCCTGATTAACAAAAGATTTAGAAATTCTTAACTGTCAGCAAAAACACTACCAGGTGCAGCAGACTGCAACAGTGACCACAATCCTGTAGTGGGAAGATTTAGGCTGAAATTAAGGAAAAAGAAACAGACCAAAAGCAACATCAAACTAAATCTTGGACTCTTAACCCTCTCGCATTTGCATAACTCGCAGTGTAACTTCTCCTAGTATTCGCCATCTTTCTCGTTCACAAGAATGGAATGCGGTCATTTCCTTCTTCTCTCTTGTGAATGATGCCAGTGGTAGCGACTTAATTTAGTGTTAACAGTTCATTGGTCCTTCTTGGACCTACCTGCCAAATTTCATCCATTCAGAGTGAGCTAGCTCATGGTTACAGTGTGATGGAAAAGTACTGGCCATGTGTGCAAACATGAGGCCGGCCACGGCCGGAGTGAACAGATAGAGGAGAGCTGTGTTTGGCCGGATGCAGCCCGAGTGAATGGGATAGGGTTAAAGCAGATGAAGTGATACATAAAAAATTTAATGTACATGTTCAAAACAAATTCAGTGCTCTGGGAGATGTTGGTGACAATGAGGAACAATGGACAAAGTTGAGAAATTCGATAAATGAAGCTTGTGAAGAAATCCCTGAAGTAGAGAGAAAAGCAAAAAAGAACTGGATGACAAAAGAAATTTTAGGCTTGATGGAGGAACGAAGGAAGGCAAAGAGAAACGAGAAGATATACAGGAAGATAAACAAAAAAATCAGGAATAAGTGCAACGAAGCTAAGGAAACTTGGTTGAAAACAAAATGCAAAGAAATAGAAGACTGACACAAAACGGCTCCTCAGGGTATGTACAGATGAATTGAAGAAATTGTCCACAGGAAAAAGACATGCACATCCACTGGTTGCTCAAAATCGAAAGATGGCACGCTTATCATGGAAAGACAAAATACTGGACAGATGGGAAGAGTACATTAAAGACCTTTTTGAAGATGACAGAAATGAAGAACACATTATAAGGAAGAACTCTGAAGGACCACCCATAATGAAAGATGAAGTTAGAGCAGCACTGAAAAAGATGAAACCAGGAAAAGCCCCAGGACCAGACAACATTACTACAGAGATGATTAAAGCCCTGGAGGAATTTGGTATTGAAAAAATAACAGTCCTAAATGAAATTTAAGACACTGGAAAAATCCCCAAAGATATGTCAAAATCAATTTTCATTGCACTTCCAACGAAGACAGGGGCTATAGAATGTGAACTCCATGGCACAATCAGTTTGATAAGTCATGTAACAAAAATCCTATTAAGAATAATCATGATGAGGACAAGGAATAGAATCAAAAGAGAAATAGCAGATGAACAGTGTGGATTTGTGGAAGGGAAAGGAACTATTAATGCCGTATACATCCTAAGAACTATCATAGAGAGGTCAACCAACTAGATGGAAAAGATCTACATATAATCAGAAATATATATTGGGAACAAACAGCTGCAATGAGAATAGAAAACAATATAAGCTCTTTCCAAAACATCAAAAGAGGAGCCAGATAGGGTTGTGTTTTGTCACCAGATCTGTTTTCACTTTACAGTGAACACATCATGAGAAACCTTGAGGAAGACCCTGGATTAAAGGTTGGAGGAAAAATGATAACATTCGATATGTAGATGACACCATGCTGATTGCAGAAAATGAAAGGGACCTGTGTGAATATACTAGAAATAGAAAGCAAAGGTAAGGGGATGGAACTAAACAGCAGGAAGATTAAAGTCATGGTGATCAGTAAAAAACATGAAATCCCCTCATGCAAAATAACAGCAAACGGCACAACCTTGAGACAGGTTGATAAGTTTAAACACCAGACAGCAGATGCACATCGGAAATAGCTAGCAGAATCAGCCAAGCCAAAACAACATTCAAGAAGATGAAAAGCATTCTTACCAACAAATGCCTATCAATTAACATCAGGAAGAGAGTTCTTGAATGTTATATAGAACCAATACTGTTGCACGGTTGTGAGGCATGGACAGTCAACAAGCAAAGCCAGAACAAGATTGAGGCAGCCAAGATGTGGTTTCTAAGAAGAATGTTGAGAGTTCCATGGACAGCAAAGAAAACAACTGAGACAGTCTTGATGGAGGCAGACACAAGAAGATCATTCATAAGGAAGATTAGGAAAAGACAGGCAACAATAATAGGCCATTTTATGAGGAAAGGGGAATTGGAGCGCCTGGTCACAACGGGAAAGCTGGAGGGAAAGAGAGCACCAGGTAGACCCAGGGAGAAGATACGATATGGACTTGCAGAGTGGCTGAGGACAAGGAGGGTCGAAGAGATGCTTGAGGCAACAAGAGGTAGAGGCAGATGGAAGTCCATGATCACCAACGGCATGCGGCAAGGCACCTGATGATGATGATGATGATGATGATGGTCTATGTCAGTAAATCATCATCGAGGTAAAACATACATGGACTCAATGGGCACATTAAAAGATTACACATTAATTCATCCAAGCAGTATAAACATAAATTATACATGAAGGACAAGGAAGTTAATACCAATACATTTGAGCGAATACACATGCACACAAGTATGCACCAAGATAAAAGCACATGCATAAGAGCCATGTCCAGATAAAAGTACATGATGTGGCATGATACTGAATTCTGTTGAAGAAATCTTCATGGTTTGTCATTGAGGCCATGTGGCTTGCATGTTCCAAGTTTATCTATAAGATGGGATTCTCTGTCTTTCCTTTCTATGGTGCTGTTACTGTATAGAAGCCACAGACCTTTCACTCGGATGCTATTGATTGAGCGGTCCGACTTGTTGAAATGATTCGAGATAGTTTTATCTCTTTGATGTCAGATATCAGCCAAATGTTCTTTGAAACGTGTATCAAAGGTACATCCAGTTTGAGCAGCAGAAACTTTGCCAAATGATATAACCGGCAGGACATGAAAAAAGTTTTCACCAGAAACTGTGGAGTCAAAAGAAGGTGCACAAACCAACCACCAAAACCATACATAATTGATAAAGTTTTCCAACTAGCCAAAAAGAAAAACTAAGTACAAAGGAACAACAAGATAGAAAATTACAAAAGGCTGAAAAAATAAATAAGAACCAAAATCAGAAGAGGTAAGAAAGCATGGATGGAATAAAAAATGCTCAAAAAAGACAGAGGCAAATGTTCAGAGAAAAACAAAAGAAATGTTTCAGCAAATAAAAAAGATGAAATCCACACATTTTCAAGGAAAAAAATCAAAGCATAGACAGTAAAGAGGGTGAAACCTTAACAGAGACAGACGATGTTCTATCAAGATTCTATCAAGATAGCATGAGTACAGCAAAGAACTTTTCCACAACAACACCAAAATTTCCAAAGATATTCCCTGCCTTGATTTTCAAGAACTGGAACCAAAATCTTTTGTCAGCAAGGTCAGAGTAGCAAGAAATCAGCTCAAGTTAGAGAAATCACCTGGATTGGACAACATGCCAGGCAAATCATTAATTAAAGAACACTGGAGAAGCAGGTGTAACTGCCTAACATCATCTATATGGGAATCATGTCAATGGCCTGATGACTGGAAGCTACAAGAATTTGTCATGCTATATGAAAATGGGAATGCCAAGGATTACAGTAACTATAGAACCATCACCCAAATCAGCCACACCAGTAAAGTACTGCTAATCATTATACTGCACAGGATGAAACAAAAAGGAGCCCTCCGACTGTCAGGCTGTTACAGATTGAACAGGGGCACAACAGACATGTTATCTGTCTTACAGATTTTGATAGGAAATGTAAAGAACAGCAAACAAGAAGCTTTCATTACCTTTATTGATTACAGCAAGGCCTTTGACAGTGTCATACACCATCAACTGTTCAACACAATGGTAAAAATGGGATTCCCTAAACACCTAGTGTCACTTTTAGCAGCATTATTCGAAGACTAAAACGTGACCATGAGATGGAATGATGCACATTGCAAATATTTTGGCATTAAAAAAGGGAGTGCTTTCGCCTCATATTTTTCACTTATATACAGAGCAGGTCATTAGAGAGGCAGATCTAGAAGAGATGGGAATAAAGATCAGAGAAAGAAACATCACCAACCTGAGATATGCAGATGACACTGCATTATTAACAGCAGATAACATCACATGCATGAAGAAAATTCTCTAATGAGTAGATGCAGTAGGTTGCAGGGCAGGATTGAAACAGAATGTAAAAAAAAAAAAGAAAAAAAGTCATGTACATAGCTAGAAAAGAAGGCCAGGAACATCCTAACATTGAAATAAACAAAACAGACTTTGAAAATGTTCAACATTGCAAGTATCTAGGATCTGTGAAAGCAAATGACAGCTCCTGCACCAAAGATATGAAAACAAGAATTGGCATGGCAAAACAAAAAATGGTCCAGTTAAATAACGTATGGAAAGACAGGGCTTCCCAAAAATTTGAAATTAAGCATCCTGAAAATCTTTATTTTGCCTGTTTTAATGTATGGTTGCAAAGCCCGGATACTAAGAAAAAATGAAGAAAATAAAATTAATGCAGTAGAAATGTGGCTCTATAGATGACTTCTCAGGAGAGTCAGATGGACAGACAGAAGAACAAACGATAGAATACTAAAGGAACTGAATGGTAAGCGCCAACTGCTAACAGAGATCAACAAAAGAAAACCGAACTTTGCAGGCCATGTGATTAGAAACACCGAAACAGATTTGATATCACTGGTCGTGCAGGGGAAAGTTGAGGCAAGGAGAAGAAAGGGACGACCACACACCTCCTACTTCTACAACATCGCTGATGTCTGGTCTGGTGATCCAGGAAATCGCCCACAGATGTCTCAATCGTGTGACCAGGAGAAGACTTGCAATGTCGAGTGTGACTTCTGCCGCCGATCTCAGTGGAAGAGAAAGGTGAAAGAGGTTCATGCAATGCAGTTTTATCTATGTAGTGTATTTGTTGCTATTGTTGTTGCTGCTGTTGTGCATATGTGTGCACATATATGCGTGCATGTGGTGTGTGTGAGCATGTGCGGAAGAGAAAGAATTTAGATACATGCATGCAAATGTGTGTGCACACATGTATGTGTGTGCACACATGTATGTGTGTGCATGCATGCTTGATGTGTATGTGTTTGAGTGAGCACATGTGTACAAATACACAATAGAGGGGAGATCTTATGTGTGATAGAGTGCGCAGCTGAAGAGACATACTAACTCGTACGCAGCAAAGTGAACTGCATTTTCATGTTTTAACTTCTGTTGTAAGGAATTCAATAATAATAAAAATAAAGATAGTATTATCATCATCATTATCATCTTCTTCTTACACATACTACACCTTCTGTGAGCACTCCCTATCTCAGCATATTATTACCTACCTGACAGAGGTTCAGGTTCATACTGCTTATAGCCCAGCCAACTACTAGAACCATATCCGGGCTAATTCCATGTTAAAAACAATACACAAGTTAAAATAAAAAGACAATGGTTAAAAACCATGCTGTTATCCTTGCAAGTCTAAAACATTGTAACAAATAACATACTGATATGTAAAATCATATCAAGTGAAATCTATTATCTCCTGTAAAAACTGGAAAATTGCATTAGGATGGATGGAGGACAGGACAAAAGTGGAATGAAGGAATGGGTGGGAAAATGGTAAACAAACAGTATCAAAAGCAGAACAGAGAAGTTGGGCTGGGGTGTGCATTCAGAGGTGGTTGCAGAAAGAAATAGGTGCAAAACCATAAGTGTATTTGTAGCAGAATGCATTGATTTTGTTTAAGATTCTTTGAGTAACAGGCAATCAGTGGAGGAACTGATGCAAGGGAGTGACATGATTGTACTTACAATACTCACTATTACAATATTCGATGCAAGACAAGGCAAGTCACAAGATGCTGCTTCAATGAAAGATACTGCAAAAACTACTTAAATGCTACAATCGACAGTGACAAGACTCACAGATCTGCCTAATGATGTTCTACATGGAAAAATCAAGATAAAAAACAGTGCCCAGGCTCCTGACTAAATCAGAAAGTATACAAATGTCATCTCTTAGACACAACAAACTGTTATGGTAGAAAGCTCGTGCTTGGTGCCAGTGAGCATTGCTTTTAAACTCATTTTCATTCAACTGTCAGCTTATGTGTGATATTTCATCTAATTTCATCATTTGTTCCAAGACCATTATGTTTATTAAGTGTTTTGTTTTTATTTGACACTGTCAGTCTTAAATAAATGACTCACGACAAATGAGTTCTGTAACTGCTAGGATTGGTAGTAAGGAAGCTTTATCTAACTTACAAGTGAGAAAAGATTCTGTGTGTGTGTGTGTGTGTGTGTGTGTGTGTGTGTGTGTGTGTGTGTGTGTAAGTGTGTGTGTGTGTGTGTGTGTGTACACCCACATGCGTGTATATGTGTGTGTGTGTGTGTGTGTGTGTGTGTGTGTGTGTGTGTGTTGTGTGTGAGAGTGAGTGAGTGAGTGAGCATGTGATTGTGCATGTAAGTGTATAGTCAGTGTTTGTGTGTGTATGCGTGTGTGTGTGTGTGTGTGTGTGCCTGTGCGTGAAAGCATATTTGTATAAAAGCATATGTGTATGTGTGCACATGTGCACTTCAAGTGTACATCAGTGTATGTGTATACTTGAGAGTGTACTTCATTCACTTTCTGTTCACACTTTCTACCCCATGACATTCCACTTGTGGCTGATAATGGATATTCTGAACACTACAAAGGAATAGTAAGTAAACTTTATTGGCAAACATATGTGCAATGGAAGCAAACATGAGAACATTTCGAGTTTCAAAAGTGCACACTTACCGAAACCAAAATCACAAGTATGCTGGCTAGCTTCCATGACATTTTTATGTTTTATGTTCCCATCATTTTAAACATGTTAACAGACATCAACTTGTATTTGCAAGGTTACATCTGTTTTTGTTTTCATTAACATATCTGCTTTGTCTCTAAATCATTCAATCTCTAAATCATTCAATGTTATATGCTCTTTGACGTAACTTTGGCTTATTCTTAAGTGCTTCATGGTCTACTAGGAAATAATAGAGTGGGTTTTCTTTTTATGAAAACATAAAAACACCAGAAATATATATATATATATATATATATATATATATATATATATAATAATTGTCTGTCTATCTATCTATCTATACACACACACACACATATATATATGTATGTATGTATATAAAAGGACAATTATAATGCTAAATTCTTCTGCCTTAATTAATCTCACTGGGATAATATGAAAACAGCCTATTCTGTCAGACTGCAAACCCATTTTGAAGAAAAGAAAACCATCGAATATACAAAAAATGTCCACGTGTTACTGGATCAGCTGTCACCGTATGCCATTTTACTTGCACAGTGTATTTCAAAACATCACATTCCTGGATGTTCAGTGTCATATAAAAATCCAAAAGACACTCTGTAATAGGTGAAGCCACAACTCCCAACTTACTTATTGTTTGGCAGTTCATCATCACATTGCTCAATACTTAAATTAAACATGATGAGGTAGAAACATTATTTACAAATTTTCTAATGGCTATAACATGAACTTGAGTTGCTGATCATGCATGATGATAATGTTTTTACAAATAAAAACACTTTTACCTTCATATATTGCTCTTAATTTCATTGTTTCCTCTTAATTTCAAATTCTTCCATTGATTAATAAGCTGGAAATATTTCTCTGAAGTCTATTCATGGGTTGGCAAGTCTGTTTTCTTGGAGTTTGTGTTTAAAACATATTTTATACACATTCTTGAATGTGATGCACCACAGTTTAAATAAAGTCTAAAATCACTACAGTCTCATGGATGATGTAAAACTTCAAAAACCCATGCAAGATGATCTTTCTTTTGTTCAGACAAAAATCCTTGATTTTTCCACAATCTTTTTCTTTTAAACAATGACATATAAAAAAAAAAAAACTCAGTTAAGTTTACTGTATAGAATTATGTCACCAGTAAGAAAGAAAAGTACAACTATGAATCAAAATTGCTTGACTACATAAGGTGGATGTTCAATTCTTCATGTTCACAGGTGCATAAAATATAACATTTACTAATCAGGTGTCTGAACTCCAGTCTCATGGATGATGTAAAACTTCAAAAACCCATGCAAGATGATCTTTCTTTTGTTCAGACAAAAATCCTTGATTTTTCCACAATCTTTTTCTTTTAAACAATGACATATAAAAAAAAAAAACTCAGTTAAGTTTACTGTATAGAATTATGTCACCAGTAAGAAAGAAAAGTACAACTATGAATCAAAATTGCTTGACTACATAAGGTGGATGTTCAATTCTTCATGTTCACAGGTGCATAAAATATAACATTTACTAATCAGGTGTCTGAACTCAGAAGAAAAAACATACTTTATGAAATAGTTTTGCTGTTTGTTCAAGCGATGAGTATCAAGTGACCAGATCATTCAAAAAATCTTTATAGATAGTGGGTAGATAATTCATAAAGACTTTCTGATGATTGAATTACTGTTACTGTTATTTTTGTTTAAAGCCCAGCCGATTACATACAACCATATCTGGGTTATAACTGCTTCAAAACATATACAATACTTCAACAGGAAAAAACAAGGAAAAGAAAATAAAGTACACATATCAATGCATTCGCGCACATAATCTAAGGAGATACCCCTGGCGTTGACCACTCCATCCAATTCATCGCACAGGGGATTTTAAAAAACATACCCGAGTACAAATTTCAGCATAACTAAGGACACTAAAATATAAAAATGGGCATAAATTACCTAAAATTGCATATCACATTTCCCTAAAACCAAAAATGCACTTAATACATGCACCAAATTATCAATCCTAAGAGAAAGTATGCAAGACTTGACCAAACACAGACAGGTGAATGGACCAGCAACGCAGAAAATGATAGGAAGAAATGACAGAAAGCAAAGAAGGAAGAAAGAAATAACGAGAGTGACAGAAAAATTTCTAGCACAGAATTTCCTGAAGGTGGGGATACTATTTATACTGAAAGAGCCCCAGGCATCCCCACAGTGAGTGATGATTGAATTAAACAAACAAAATATATGTATTCATTTATAAGAAGGGAGGGAGGAGGGGGAACAACAGCAAAATTCTGCTGAGGCAATCTCACTTTCACCAGTTTCATTTAATATTTCCAAATTCTGCTGAGGCAATCTCACTTTCACCAGTTTCATTTAATATTTCCAAATTCTCTTGAGGCAATCTCACTTTCACCAGTTTCATTTAATATTTCCAATTTCAATGTTCTGAAGAAAAAAAATCTGAATGAATGGTCTTGTTCATATCACTTTATCAGTCATGTTTATTTGTTGCGTAGTCACTGCAGCTCATTCATTTCAGTTTCTCCTCTCCCTTTGGTGATTTGTTCATCTGAAGTGTTTCGTCAATGCAGGTCATTCATCTCAATTTCCTCTGTCTTTTCCATAGGAATTTCAGCAACTTTCTGTCTCCTCATTTTGGCAGCAAAACCCTGTGAAACAAATGTACAGGGGTACTGTCACCATCCATTTCATCATAGTAACAAATGCTGTGAAACAAATGTACAGGGATACTGTCACCATCCATTTCATCATAGTAACAAATGCTGTGAAACAAATGTACAGGGGTACTGTCACCATCCATTTCATCATAGTAGCAAATGCTGTGAAACAAATGTACAGGGGTACTGTCACCATCCATTTCATCATAGTAGCAAATGCTGTGAAACAAATGTACAGGGGTACTGTCACCATCCATTTCATCATAGTAACAAATGCTGTAGTCATTTTCCCTTTATCCTATCCATTTCTTAGCGTTGTGTAGTTTGCAATTCAAGATAAAGATTTGCTAAAAGTCACTGGCCACAAAGTGAAATGAAGTAGGTTTGCATTCAATATGTCTGGTTATCTTAAAAATAAAACAATCAGTTTAGTACCAGCAATGTTTTAGCAACACTGAATGATACCTGACAATGTTTTTATTCTGATAAGAAATTAATCTATGTGAATTATGCAGTTTTTGTGCTCAGTGAGACTTATAGTCACCTCAAACTACCACACATACAATCTGACTGTGTTTGACTGTGTATAACTGTTAAGATAAAAAAAGTTACACTTACTATTAATTAATTTTAATCAGACACATACTTTTAACTTGTACAATTTTCAAAAAATAAAGGGGGAAAAAAAAAAGAACTCCTGAGTCTTTTCTTTAACCCTTTCAATGCCAAAGTGTAAATAAAGAGGTGAATTGCCTGTGCCACGGAGTTTTAAATGTCTTGACTTAAAATAAAAAAAAATTCATATCTCTATATCCAGCCCAGAAAACTCCACAACACTATATATTTTCTTGTTCTTGTTCAGTATACTTTACAACACACCAGGAGCAGCAGTACTTTTGTTTTTATGATCGCCAGTGCTAGTAATGTCACTCCAACTCTTATCTGGGTCAAGTCCGACTTTGGATATCAACATCGAAATATCACCTGCATGCGTCATATTATCGTCATTTTCACACTTATCGAGTGAATCAAATCAGAATCAGCTCCACAACTTATGATTTCTGCAACTTCTTTTGCTGTATAAGTTGTTTTTTCGGGCCCGATCGACGCTTGGTATTGAAGCGAGTTCGTCCGCCATTGTTTGCACTCGCTGAATAGTGATCAGCTGTAGGGGGTCACCTTTTCGATCACACGGGCGGAAAAGACAGTAAAACGTCACACATACATAATAAGCATCTATTTATAGAGGGAATCCTCAAGTTTCCGTTGATATCTCACACATCACTGAAAGTGTTGGGGTTTTCTGGCTAAAAATAGGCAAGGTCGCTGACTGAATGTTTGGTCGGTGGCACTGGAGGCATATGTTTCTTCTGACCGAATATTCGGTTGGAAGCAGTGAATAGGTTAAATGACACAACACAAAAGATAGCATCACAGTTATTGACATTATAGTTGCTTATCCACCAATATACATTTCCACTTCTGACTACCAATCACATACAACTGTGTAAATAACTATATACAATGACGACAGATGTACATGTAGGTATGGTCAGACATTAGTACAAATTCATTTATACATGACACATCAATGTTCATTCCGAAGTGGACATGCACATGTATTATGATAGTGCCTCCATATTACAAAGTGGATATGCATGTGCGTGATGATAGTTCCTCCATATTATATCCCTTTCCTTTTCATAATGAGCTTTGAAATTTCAAGCAAGAAAAGACGCAAGAAAAAAGTCTGGTCTTAAATTGTGATTCTGACAGGTGGTCAGTTATTTGATCACTTCTTTTCTCTTTGTTTGTTTGTTTTTTTGTGGGAGAGGGGCACTATCTTTCTCTTTGTCACAATGGATATTCTGTGTGAAATTCAGACTGTTCTCAGCTGACAGAACATATTGCTTTACCTTTGTCTGCTGCATATTCGTTTCCCTATGACAGAGGGATTTTCTACTGAATTTTGCCAGTGTAAGCCCTTTTGTTACTGAAGGTTAATGTGCATGAAGTGCATGCTGCACAGTAAACCTGGTTTACTGTCTCTGTACAGAACTAGTACCCATACCACCACTGAAGGGCTAGTGGAAGGGAAACAGAAATCCCTGTCTGAACAAATCCCAGAAGTATTGATCTTAGTGTAAATAGTCAACCTTGAACATTTGCTATCATTTGGTAAAGAAAAAGTCCATGAAAACATTTACAGGCATGTAATTATGTTTAAATGAGAGGAAGTTAGAGGGTAAGCCTATTTTACTTGGTCATTTTTTCTCATATGAAATATGTCACCAAACATGAATGTTTGAAACCTATGCCTCTATTATAATAACACATTGTAATCATTATTTTTTAATTCTCTGTCGTAACAAGAAGCAGTAACACCAAATGTAACAAAGACATTTTGGACAGTTTGAACATTAAGTGAAAGAAAGAAAGAATGAGAAAAAGAAAGGAAGAAAAGGCGAGACAGAGAGAGAGAGGAAGGGGAAAGAGTGAGAGGAAGAGGAGCGAGAGAGAGGAAGGGGAGAGCGAGAGAAAAAGAGAGACACACACATAAAGACAGAAAGAGAGATGGAGGGGGGAAATACATGTGTGTGTGTGTGTGTGTGTGTGTGTGTGTGTGTGTGTGTGTGTGTGTGTGTGTGTGTGTGTGTGTGCGTGCGTGCGTGCGTGTGTGTGTGCGCGTGTGTGTGTGTGTGTGTGTATGCGTGCCCACATCCTGCATGCATGTATATGATTTGAGTGCGAGTGCGTGCGAGAACATGTGTGTGAGCAAGTGTGTGCATGCATACATTTGTTATACATATGTATGTGCATCCGTATGCTTGCATGTGTTTGTAGTGATTTGCTGCTTTTCATTTTCATCTAATGAAGGAGATACAAGGGTCATAAAATAAACTACTGAGAATATCCTAATAATTTAAAAAGAAACTATCACACACCATGGCTTTCCAAATGCTGTCATTTCTCACCATTTAGGCAGGCCTGGCTGGCTCACACATACACCGCCTGACCTCCCCCCCCCCCTTTCCCTTTCCCCAGTTCTTATCTCTGGCACAGGTGCCTGCTTGCAGGCGCTAGGCTGGAATCGCTTCTCTGTCATCTGTTAAACTAACACATTCCATGTACTTAATACAAAAGCATGCAGTGTCCGCCTCAAACTTTGTTGGAGCAAAAGAATTGTGCACACAATTAGACAAAAGACTGTTCTTTTGTTTTGTGCGGTCTATTTTGCTGAGTAATTTGTTGTGGTGCCTGGTTTATCTACTTTTTACGGAAAATATGAACTTTGTGTGTTAATGTATACACAAAAGGATTAACAGAACAAATTGGTTTGTGTGTGCGTGCATGTTTTTTCATCATTTATTAGGGTGGTTTCATGGTGAGCTACTAATTTAGTATGTGATTTGTTTGTGTCTAATCAAAACAGTATGGAGACAGAACATTCAAAGCAGTTGCATTTAAAAAGATTACATTTATTGTATAGAGTGTGTGGTCGGTGCTCAAAAAGAACGGCAGAAACTAGTGTAAAATTTTGCAGAAATATAGACACTGAACTAAAGGCATTTCACAATATAAACCTTCGGTCAGACAGAGAAGACATTCAGAAACATTTTGTCAAAAATGTCACTCCAGACTGATCAATTTGAAAAAAACAAAGCTCAAACAATTCACCTATGTCCCTTTGAGACACAGAAAACTCGGCAGCCCTGTGGGTTCCATCTGATCAGTCACTTCAGATTAGTGACTGCTCTGTGTGTTCACAGTTTTGTGAACAAAGAAAAGGTGGCAAACCAGTAAAACGATCAGGAAGGCCAAAACAAACAGCAGTGAAACACAGAACAAGCAGTCTGGCCCATATCTGTGTCTCTATCTTTCCCCTGTCAGTGGAGTAATTAAAGCTAACCTGCTCGGAACCGTGGGAATAACTCACGCCTTTGGGTGAGTGGAATGGCATGCAGAGTGATAGTGTGTCACTGTGTGAGCAAACTGTATGAATGGAAAGTCACATCTCTGTGAAAAGGAAGTTTAAAACTTCATTTGTTTTTCTAATTGTGTATGTTTTATGATTAGTACTGCTTCAAACACTCCCATTCAACACAGTCTCTTTGAGGTGCATGCAACTTTTTATAGGCAATGTTTGGTCTTGTTTTGTTGAGAAATTTCTTCTCTATTCATTTCTATGCATGTTGTATAACTGTAAGCACATTAAGAAAAGAAAACAACGAAAGTATAAACCAAGTGATTTTTTTGTCTGGCTAAGCAGCTGTGCATTGGGTGGGGAATACCGCATGTGTGTGTGATACGCGAAAGAGTGCGGCAGCAGTCTTGTGCGGTACTGGCATGCACTAATCTTACAACTGTCTTACAACCGGCCAGTGTGCTGTGCGTCAGTCCGGCGGGCTGGGTCAAGATATCACATTCCTCCGCGTGTACGGGGAGTTTCCTCCCAACTAAACGGAACGGAAAGAACAGCCGTGACACACAGGGCCCAAATACTCCATGACCTAATTACAAAAAATTATGCACAAATATTGTGACTATATTTGTTATAACATGACACTGGGTACAGTTATTCCAAGCATCATGGCTATGTGTAACGCTGAAAAACAGTGTGCTTGCATTGAAAAGGAAATTTTCCTTCTAAAATTACGTTTAATCTAACATACTTACCATGGCTCACTGATGCAATAAATGACAGCTATTTGCCATTCCGGCCTCTTAACAATACTGAGAGTACTTGTGTCTTGTGCATGCGTATACCCGTCCTCTTTTCGAGGAAACCCAAGACGCTGACTGTGAAATTGAAGGAACCAGGAAGGTGGGGAGGAAGGGAGGGACTCTGCGTGAGCCACAATAAGTATGTTAGATTAAATGTAATTTTAGAAGGAAAATTTCCTTTTAATTACACATACTGTACCGTGGCTCACTGATGCAGAATAAGCACTACACAGAAGGAGGGCTTACCTGGTTAACACCTGGAGGAATGAGACGAGTCAGGGCATGTGGCGGAGATGGGGTGGGTTTAGCCACCACAGCGGAAGCGATACCCCTGAAACCATCTTCGCGCAGACGGGAGATGTCACGCAGGTAAAATTGGATGAACATGCCCGGGGAACGCCAATACGCGGCGTCCAGGACTTTCTGGAGGCTGGCATTGTGATTGATCGCCAGCGACGAAGCCCATGCTTGAATCTCATGGGGACTCGGGAAGAAGACAGCCAAATCTGAGCCCGGCCTTGCATACGCAGTCTTGATGACTTCCCTCAGCCATCGAGATTGACGTGCGTCCAATGTCCTTCCTATAATTTCCGTTGTAAGAGAGAAACAGGTGGCGCTGCTGCTGGCGAGAAGATTTCATCCGCTTTCTATACACTCGCAGGGCGCGAACAGGGCAGAACATGCGGTCCGCGTCATCCGGGGCAAGGATAGACATCAGGGGATGAATGGAGACAGTCGGACAAGGAGAACCTGGCAACTGGTTCTTCGCTAAGAATTCCGGGAGGAGGTGGAGAGACACTGAGCCATCAGGTTCGAAAGCTACATCCCCGGGGAGTCTACCAAGGGCGTGCACTTCACTACAGCGCCTCCCCGATGTGAGAGAAACGAGAAAGGCCGTCTTGAACGAGAGGAACTTGAGAGAACACTCCCTGATGGGCTCGTAAGGAGGAAGTCTCAGGGAGGAGAGGACGAGAAAGAGATCCCACGCCGGGGTGTGGTGGGGGGGGGGGGGTTCGGGCTTCCTGAAGAGAAGCCCCTCTAACAAGATCCCGCAGGAAAGGGTCCTCCGCAAAGGAAGGCCCACCCAACTGGCTGATGGTGGTGCAGATGGCTGCCCTGTGTACCTTCACTGAGGAGGACGAAAGGTTTTTCTCTGACGACAGAAAGTCGAGGTAATTGGCCAACTGCAAGCGAGAAGGTGAATGGGGTGACACCGCATTTGGGGAGCATCAAGAAAGCCAACCGTTCCAGTTGGGCATTATACACCCCCCTGAGTGCCCGGTCTGTGAGCTTGCTCCACAAGGCTGATCACTGTCGGGGACAAGCCTAATGAAGACATCGATTCCCACACAGCAGCCAGGCGTGAAGGTTTAGAACCTCTGGATTGCCGTGCGGAATGCCTGACCATGGTTGAAGGAGGGACTGAGCTGTCATGGTGAGATGTATTGGAGGCACATGGGACAGGTGCAGTAGTTCTGGGAACCACGCTTGGGCCGGCCATCGAGGCGCCACGAGGATCATCATGGCCGAGTCTTCCCTCGCCTTCCGCAGAACTTTTCCCAGTATGGGGAACAGGGGGAAGGCATAGCCCATCAAATCTGACCATGGAATGGACAGAGCATCCACAGCCCAAGCCGCCGGATCCGGGACTGGAGAAACATACAGAGGGAGGCGGCGGTTGAACCTGGTGGCAAACAGGTCCATTTGTGGTTTGAACCACGCTGCCCACACCGACTCCAGAACTGCATGGACCAGTGTCCATTCCAAGGGGAGAACCATGTGGGATCGGCTGAGGGAGTCTGCAAGTATGTTGATCTTTCCTGGGACATGCTTTGCTGTGAGCCGAATGGACCGTTCCTCGCACCAGAGGAGAAGCTGTTCCGCTCTCTGAGACAAGGAGTGGGAGCGGGCGCCCCCTTGCTTGTTGACGTAACAAGCTACTGTAGTGTTGTCCGTGTTGATACGAACATGATTTCCCTTCAGAAAGGGAGAAACTCCCTGAGGGTTTGAAAAACTGCCTCCAGTTCCAGTATGTTGATGTGACAGGACATCAGTTCGTGTGACCATTGACCTGCCGCTGTCAGCGGGCCCACGTGGGCCCCCCACCCGGAGGTGGACGCGTCTGTGAACAAGTCCTCCTGAGGGGGGGCGGGGTGTGATAGGGACTCCCTGGGCTAGCCAGGACCAGGAGTGCCATTTGGTCACTGAAGATTGGAACCAAGGACCCAGGGGGACCTGAAGGTCCCACGACTGCGAAATCTGAGACCAACGCCTCCAAAATCCACATTGGAATTGCCGTTTGAGGAGTCGACCCAGTGGCACTAGGGGAGCCAACGACTCCATAAGACCCAAAAGGGAGGCCAGCTTTCTGGCCGGTGCTTGAGACTGAGAGAGCAGGTGAGTTAACAGGTCCTGAAGGCATAGTAAGCGCTGGGGAGTTGGGGACACCAACCACTTGGTCGTGTCGAAGGACATGCCCAGGAACTGGAACTGTTGTGATGGAGTGAGGTCCAACTTCTCCTTGTTGCACACAAAGCCCAGATCGCGACAGTTGCAGAACCTGGAAAGCTTGTTGTGCACACTGATCCCTGGAGGAGGCAAGGAGAAACCAATCGTCGAGATAGGCCTTGAGGCGGATACCCCTCTCCCGAACGTGCAAACACAGCTCCCGGGCCACCTTCGTGAACAGCCAAGGAGCCGGTGCCAGACCAAAGGGAAGGGCCCTGAACTGGAAGATCGGGTTCCTCCAAACGAATCGGAGTTACTTCCAGTCCCTTGGGTGAATAAGGAGGTGGAAGTACGCATCCCTGAGATTGATGGATATCCCCCAGTCGTCCGGGTGCATGGCATCGCGGATCGACATAAGGGTTTCCATCCGGAAGTGGAGGATGCGGAGGAACCTGTTCAGGGGAGAGAGGTCCAGGACGGGCCGCCAGCCCCCAGAAGCTTTGGGGACCACAAAGATGCGGCCATGAAATCCTGGAGACGAACGGGAAAAAACTTCCTTCATGGCCCCCTTGGTCAGCATTGAAA
Organism: Monoplex corrugatus; assembly: GCA_030674185.1. Lineage (NCBI taxonomy): Eukaryota > Metazoa > Mollusca > Gastropoda > Littorinimorpha > Ranellidae > Monoplex > Monoplex corrugatus. The sequence continues at coordinate 76,372,545 of JAPXFY010000013.1, read as the reverse complement.
GAACTTCCTGATCCAGGGCCTGCGAGGCCAAGCGATCCTGAGAAAGTGCGAAAGCAGGGGGAGAGGGCATGAGTGGGGCCCTTCCTGGGACCCCAAGGAAGGCGGAACCCCGACCTGATCATCCGCAGGGCCCACTGGCTTGCGGGCAGCCTTTCCCAAGCGTCTATATGTTGGGAGAGACTGCCCACAGGATCTCCTGTGGGGGGTGATGGCCTTAGGCCGGGGGCGAGTCATTGGGGGTGAGCTGGCTGAGAAGAGGCCGGCTTTCGGACCCTGGATCAGGGATCCGACTGGCCCGTGTGCTGTTGCCTCGCCCTAGCCCCTTGTGGCCTGAAGGAGCCGCGAAACCTCACCTGCGGGGGCCCATGTTAAGGGGGGCCGCTGGAGCAGGGCGCTTCGCCGCGGGGAGAGAGGGACCAGAGTGAAGGGCGAGGTCCTCTCCTGATGTCGGCCTGACTCCTGATGGTGGCCTGCATGTGGTTCCCAAAGAGGGAACCAGACCGAACTGGCACAGCTCGCAAGGAGTGGGCGACCGAGGATGCTGAGAGAACAGCATCTCACCGTGCCAGGACTGAGTTAAGGTGCAGTCTGGCGAAGGCATCAGCCGAATACTTGAGTCCTTCTGCCATGGACTGTATGAAAGCAACAATGGCGGGAGAGTCAGGCGACTGATGGAGGGAAAAGGACTCGTAGTCTGGGTCCTTAAGAGTGGATGCCAGACACCCCAGAAAGGAGTCCATCATGGAGACCGCCTCCAGACCCCTCCGCGCAGTCTCCTCCCAGTCAGCCAGGCAGCGCTCCGGGAGGGAGATGTGCCGGTGCTGGGCCCTGAGACCTCTCCTGCACTAAAAGGAGGTCTTCCTGTGTGAGGGAGAGTGATGACTCTGGAATGGCCTCATGGGCCATGAAGACCTTTCTGTGGAAAGGGAGTCTCTCTGGCTTCAGGAATTTCCTGAAGGCCAGAGCACCAGGGAAGTCGGGCACGGAGCCTGGAGGGATGACCTGTAGCGCTGAAAAACTGTGCTTGCATTGAAAACTAATTTTAGAAAGGAAGTTCTGGTGCAGATATATCAAAAAAACTATAAAATGTACGTGGGGCACATATTAGAAACACTAAAAAGAGTATGTGAGACACACACTCTTTCATAGGCTGCATTTTTTATTGGTGTTTTTTTTTTTTTTAAAGATGAATTTAAAAGAACTACAGTCCTTAGAGGCCAGCCGAAGCAACTGACACGAAAAATGTTCAAACAGGCAAATAACATGTGAAGAGATCGCTTTTGGCACTGATATTAGTCATAGATAATGATTCAATAAGTTAATTTATAACACAGGGGGATTTAAAAAACATACCTGAATACAAATTTAAACATAACTAAGGACACTAAAACATATATATAAAAATGGGCCAAAGTTACCTACAATTGCTTCTGCATATCTCATTTTCCTAGAGCCAAAAATGCACTTAATACATGTACTCAATTATCAATCTTAAGAGGAAGTATATAAGACTTTATCAAACACACACAGGTGAATGGACCAGCAAGGCAGAAAATGATAGGAAGAAATGACAGAAAGCAAAGGAGGAAGAACAAAACAGAGTAACAGAAAAGAGGAAATTTCTATCACAGAATTTCCAGAATGTGGGAATACTATTCATACTGAAAGCCCCAGCGTCCCCACAGGGGGATCAAGTTCAGATGAAAGCAAACAAATATAAAGATGATATAAGCCTATAATACCAAGATTATTGACAATGTATCATGTTCCAATGGGACAAACAGTCAAGCCTACTACAGGATGCTATTGATGAAAATACTAAAAACTTGCAATCCAAAAGAAACATTGAACACTGTTAAATGTTTCCCAACTGGCATTACATGGTAACGCATCTTGCCACAAAGCAAAATGGATAAAGTTACTTATGACGTCATGTCATGGGATGCTCTGCCACCCATTGCTTATTTTCCAGATATCAGTCCCCCATAATTCAATCTATTATTATCCAGCTGTGGTGTACATTTCAACTACTCAGACGATTTGGAAGTGGAGGTGGCAAAGCAGGTACAAAATATCAATTCAGGGTGCCTAGCAATGGGCATTTCCGACCTTCCTAACAGAAGAGAATCGGTCATTCAGGAGAAAAGACATTACATCAAAAGAATACAGAAAGATAGTGATCATTATCTTATTTTTTACATTTAAAAAAAATGTTCTCTCTACTAATTGGATGACCCTTGTATAACATGGAGCAAATGCTAGTACTTGCACATTTTTCATATATGTGCAAGTGTGCATGTGTTTGGAACATGCTTTTGTTGCTCTCATTAACAGAGATACAGGAAGTTGTAAGAATATAGCAACTTACAAAGATGTCCAGGGAGTCAATGACCTTGTCCATCAAAAACTGCACAAGCTCCACAATGTGGGGAACATGGGCAGTCAGCTCAGACATGTACTGTGAAGACCATTCTGTCACATCCTGACCACTCTGCACAACACACATGTGAATAGCTGTAGAATGTTTTCATCACAACACAACCTTTAACTTGGCGATGCTCCGCAGCTCAGGTTGCAGAGCTCAGTCTCTTGACTGTGACACTTTGCAGCTGAAAACTGCGGAGGGTGTTATGTTTTTTTTACCGAGACAATTTGCATGCTATATTAAGGGAGATTATGCTGAAAGCACAGTTTAACCACTTTTCTAAGTAGATTTCTTTACCTTTGACCGTAGCAGACTGTTGGAAATCTATTTTTGACTTGTTTTTGTGGTACCCGAAACAAAGGAATTTCGAAGAGTCAAAAAGACTCTTCGCCTGTATTTAATCATTTTGGGGACAAAATATTCATAAAAGCAGAACTCGTAGTGACTTCCAGTGAAGAATGTATATCCTGTGACATGTTCAGTGCAGTTTTGTGACATGGATATTTAAGATTACAAGCAGAAGTTTGTTAACCTCTTCACTGCGCTGTTGACGAGTGACGATCGTCATAGAAACTGTCGTCTGCAATGCTCTGTTGACGATCGCGGATCGTCCCGTATCAAACACTCTTTCTCTTTTCGTCTAGCACATGACAGAATCGTTCTATTTATGATTTGATTAGGTCCCTTGACAATCTTCGCTCTTTGAGTGCCGTTTGTTCAAGTTATTTAGATCATTTGCATAATTTATCACGATCGATTGGCACGGTGCTACGAAGTTGAGCTTTCAGTTTTTGAAGCGCTATGGCTGCCCCACAACGAACCTACACAGTTGCAGAAGTTATTGAAGCGATTTTTCGAGATCAAGACAGTGGAGATGAAGACTTCAAGCCAGCTGGCTTCGAACTTCGTGAAGTTGATGCCAACGACCCAGATTTTGATGTGGAAGAATCTTTGGGTGTGATCGTCTGAATCAAAGTAGGCCTATGGAGATCAGATTGTTCCAGATGCAGGTAGGTGTATTTGAGAGCTTTATTCATTTTATAACATGATTGTATTGCTTTCTTCTCAGTATATTTATAAATAGAACAGCTAAGTGTGTATTGATGGCTGAGCCCTTTGTTTGGGCCTGGTCAGCGAGCGAGCCAGTGACCGAGTGGGCAGTGTGTTCGACCTGTGGGCGTGTCACTCGTCGCTCGCTCGTTGCACGCTGTGTGTGTCTTGTTGATGATTTGTTTTTCTGGTCGGCCTCTGCCCTGTGCTATCTCCCTGGCCTTTGTGTGTTTGTGTGAGGAGTAGGCTACTATCTCCATGGCCTGTGTGTGTTTATGTGAGGGGTAGGGTGGGAGCAGAGGGGTGTGCGTGTGTGTGTGAGAGAGAGAGAAAGAGAGACAGACAGAGAGAGAGAGACTGTTGGTGTGACTTTTTATAGGAAATTGAAAGCATTCAGTGATAATACTGACAGAAACAATGTTGTAATGAAGTCACTTTGGTAGAAGCAGTACTCACTGGGTTTCTTTGCATTGTTTGCTTGAGGAAAATGAAAGGGGGCGTGGCATGGGGGAGTAGCATGCTACCTATGTCAGTGTGTGTGTGTGTATGTATGTGTGTGTGTGTGTGTGTGTGTGTGTGTGTGTGTGTGTGTGTGTGTGTGTGTGTGTGTGTTGTGTGTGTGTGTGTGTGTGTGAGACTTTTTTTATTTCATAAAATATGTGGAAATTTGAATCCTTGCTTTCACTGTGCTACAGGTATGGTAATGCAGCATGGTGATGATGTTCGGCCTGGACCTGCTTTTGCTGGACCTGCTGTTGCTGGACCTGCTGTTGCTGGGCCTGCTAGAAGGGGAAGGGGAGCAAGAGGGGGAAGGAGAGGACTGTGTTTAGAAGATTGCTTCCAGAACTACCACACTCAGAAGCGTTTTTACTGGGGATAGACACTGGGAGATAAAACCCTTTCATTTTATGTGTGGCTAGGCTGTGCTTATACTGTGGCTGGACATTGCTTTCTGACCTTTGTACAGTCTATATCTTCAAATCAAAGTGTGCTATAAACTGCTTGTGAGCTCCTGCATCACTTGATTACATCATCATTGACTTTAACATTTTTTTTATTGCATTTCAAAGAGTACATGTGACACTCTGGTACATTATTTCATTTTGAAATTGTCATAAACACAATCTTCATTCAATTTCCTTTCATTTGATATATGTACTTTTATGTATCTATCTTCAATGCCTTCTGAATTATAAGCAATTGAAAATAATAAGCGTGATTTTTGTCTGTTTCTGAAACAAATCTTAGCATGTGTCTTAGCAAAACATGATAGCAGCGAAAGGGTTAAGTCATGTGTGTGTACATCCCGAACTTTTTTTTTTTTTTTTTTTTTTTTTTTTAGCAATTTGCATGCCTTTTTCAATGGTAAAGCGGAAAAAAATGAAAGCATGCATAAACAAGCAGTCTGCACAGTTACAAAGTAGACATAATGACCTTTTTAAACATATATAATATGATAGGTTTATTACTGTTGGTTATTCTTCATACTTTTTTTAAAAAGTACCAAAAACTGTGCGTCTCGAGAGTTTCAGCAGCCATTTTAGAGCGCGTCTCTAATGAGTTAATAACACTACAACAGAAATCCTTAACATTTTCTAAAAGAACTTTGTTAGAAGATGTTAAGGATTTCAGATATCTTGGCTCTGTGAAAACAGATGATGGAACCTGCTCGAAAGACATCAAAACAAGAACTGGAATAGCAAAGCAAAAAATGGTCCAATTCAACAACATCTGGAAAGACAATGGCATATGAAATGGCCTGAAAGTTAGACTTTTAAAATGTTTGATCTGGCCAGTCATGATTTATGACTGATATGCCTGGACTCTGAGAACAACTGATTGCAGAAAAATTGAGGCAGCAGAGATGTTGTTTTATTGGAGACTACTACGTGCAAATGGACAAACAGAAGAACTAATGAGTGTCCTGGAAGAACTTGATAACAACAGAAAACTACTAGCAGACATCAACAAAAGAAGACTAATATACGCTGGCCATGTATTTTCAAGAAATTGTCCACAAAAGTCAAGACAGAGCGGCCTGGAGGGAGATGGCAGTGTCCAGATGTGCAGCAGCCAACACCGAACCCGCTGACTTTGACAGGTGAGACAACAGAAAGTCATTTTGGATCATTACCCTGTATTCCTGTGTGCCAAGTGCTGGATTTATATGATCAGACCGATCTACACACACACACACACACACACACAGAGTTTCCCTCCCTCCCACCCCCACACACTGGATGTAAAGCCAAATATCAACATCATAATTTTCAGTGGGCAAGAAGGCAGGTCTAAATTTCAATTCCAAGAAGACAAAAGTAATGCAGTAGAAAGAGAACAAAATGAAGCATATCAATATACTCAAATCAACAAGACTGCATTAGAAAATGTAAGTGGTTTTAAATATTCAGGCTCAGTCAAAGCTCATGATGGCACTTGTTTAGACATCCAAATTCAAGTAGGGATGGCAAAACAGAATATGATCCAACTCGATGATATTGGAAAGACAAAAGCATACTACCAACCCTAACGCGTCACGCCTGCCGTATATGGCAGGCTAATCTTCCCCATCCCGTCTGCCGTGCCTGCACTATACGGCAGGCGCCCTTTTACAACCCCAGTGCTGTCTGCCACTAGTGGTAGGCAGAGCAGCAAAAAATTCCTGACTACGGTCTAAGGGAAACAACATCTACTTTTGGGTTAGAATAGTTTTTTCGGTATTTTAGCTAGTTATAGACCTTGGTCCATGCACTCAGGCTTATCCAAGTGACCGCAATTAGTCACAGAAGAGAGTGACGCTGACCACATTCCAGACTTGGTACGGTGTGCGTATGTTCTTAGCCCAGGCGAGAAATGGCTGCATACGCAAGGTCACATTCTGTTTTTTCGGCTGCAGAAGTGCTTGAATTGATAATGCAAAATGGTTCCAATGACGAAGGAAATGATAGTGATGTAACTGAACACTATCGGGAAGAAGGTAAGATTCGCAGTTTTGTGCCCCTCATTCCCCTGTGCCATGTTGATTTTGTGTGTGTTTCTGATATAAACAATGTAGCAATGCCGCATGAAAAATTGAAATTGGGTTTTGAGTTAAAAATTTTAAATGGTTTTGAAGATATTGTTATTCTGAGTAAAAAGCAGTTTAAATTTTTCAAATCGGACTAATAGTTCATCATATATTCCAATTTGAAGCATCAAAAATTTCTTAAATTTTGGTACCAACGTTTTAGTGGGACAAAGGACCAGTGTCACAGAACAAACTCATCAAATGGCATGGTATGCTGATTTTGCTGGAAATGACATTCATTTTGTAATTGTGAGAGACAGACCGGGTCAAGTCATGAAATTTTGGTCGTTGATGTATTTTGGCATGCCGAATTGAATAAAACCATTATTGGAACTCTGTGACAAGCCATTTTTGTCTTATTACAGGAAACATGTGATATTGTGGATGTTTTATCAATGTTTCATTAATAATTGCCCATATTGTATTAATAACAGACAAAAATGAAGCTAGAAACAAAACAATCATTTCAAGAGATAGATATAAAATCATTTTGCTCATCATTCAAGTGTCTTATTACTGCAAATTAAACCAAAAAAGTCACGACTCGCTACTTCAGTAGTCTTATGAATAACTTTTAATATTTCATCAGTTTCTGTACATATAAAAGACATCTGAGAATCAATGACTTCTGGAATCACTTAAATAATTGAACTATTAAAAATTACTGCATGCTTTTATGCTGCAGTCTATCCAAAAATATCATCCGATCAAACTTCTACTAAAAACTAAACACACATACATACACATGCACACACACATACACATATATACACACACAGAGAAAAACATAACAGACAAGATTTATGTACGTTACATTTGATTTTTATTTTATACATCACTCATCAGTCTTTAACCCTACCAGACCTTAGCCCCTGAGCGTAATTGTGCCCCCTGCCTGGCCTCCTGAGCAAAATTTTGAAAAAAATGTATATACGTTAGAAAACTGTTCATATCATGCACACCAATGGTTAGAATTATATGAAACGTGGAGAGATTGTAGAAAATAGGCCTATCTTTCATCTAACGCCAGTCCAACCCTCAATCACACAAGCATCTCCCCTATCACTTGGTTGGGGGGTACGGGCACGCCCCCTTCTTCCAACACTCTGTCTCGACCTACTTCTTTCATTGTCAGAATCATCACTTTCACTCAATGCTTCATCAACGTAATCATCGTCACTTGAATCGGAAACGTATTCCTGATCAAATTCTCCAATCTGCAAAATGTCCACCACTTGTTGAACTGTGAAGCGAGTTGGCCTCGCCCGTTTACCTGTTGAAGTGCTTGGTTCATCACTAGCTCGCTTCATGGTCAATTTTGCACCCAAATCACCTCAAAATACCATCAACACAAAGGCAGACAGTTGCAATAGGCTGAACACACGCTCACGCGACGCTTAGCAACGGTCCGGTAGCTATTTTTAGCTCTTGATAAAGTGACGATCGTGTGAGTGTGCTATTCCCGCTATAGCGGGAACTCGGTATATAGTCATTTTCGTCATTCCCGCAATAGCGGGAACTCGGTCTGGTAGGGTTAAAAAATAGACTAAACTGTCTGTGGATGAGTCAAGTCACCGAACACTTAGCACAGCCAGCGTCCAAAGAAAACTTCAGGAAGGATATGGGACCACTCACTATTCAGGAACAGGTCACTTAACTCCTACAATAGAGAAATATGTGAATTTCTGCATAATATATACTATTCATTGAGAGATTGGAAAGGAAAGGAAACCATAATGCATAGTCTTCACATTAACATTACTTTAACATTAAGCCCAAACTCGCGACTTTGATTTTTAGCATATTACTTGTAAAAATCCACCAAAGCAGAGCAATCCTGCTAAGTATTTCCAGTGTACTCTTGCCCTTTAATACAAATCAATAACAACAGGCTACTATTAAATAAGATGCAATCTTCCCTTTAAAACAAATTAATGACAATGGGCCTATCCTTTCTTCCCTTTAAAACAAATTAATGACAATGGGCCTATCCTTTTCAGATATTGACTACAAATTGAAACAAATACATAAGCTAATGGATGGCCTACTTTACAAATAATACAACTCATAGCCTTCTATTCAGCTTCAAAACCTAAATGAAGAATATTATAACAATGAACAGAAGATTTTGTTTTGTGACATTCTAAATCTCTGTGTGTGTTAGTGTGTGTGCGTGTTGTCATAGAGAGAGAGAGAGAGAGAGAGAGAGAGAGAGAGAGAGAGAGAGAGAGAGGAGAGAGAGGAAAAGAGAGAGGAGAGTGAGATGAGAGAGAGAGAGAGCATCATGCCTGTTAACAACTTGGATATGAATGTATTGTGGCCTATTTACTTATTTATTCATTTCTTGTTCTCTGAGAGAGAGAGAGAGAGAGAGAGAGAGAGAGAGAGAGAGAGAGAGAGAGAGAGAGAGAGAGAGAGAGAGAGAGAGAGAGAGAGAGAGATTCATGTCAAGGAAAGTACAATAACTTGCACAGAATTGTTTGTTGATTTGAAAAAAAAAATTTAGACTTATTTATTCATTCATTTATTTGAGAGAGAGAGAGAGAGAGAGAGAGAGAGAAAGAGAGAGAGAGAGAGAGAGAGTTGGGGAGGCGGGTATGCGCACCCCTCTGTTTGGGCAAACCCATTTTCCACGGCTCGGCGAAGCACGTCGAGCACATAGTATTTTAAGTAGTAAGCTCGCCCGTCGTGGGGTGAGCAGATCTACACTGCGACATGCAAATAGCATGATCTCGGGGAGGAAATGGTTGACGAACCTAGCTTCAGCTGACAATTCCGAATCGAGTTCAAACGCAGTTGTCCTTTTCTTCAAAAATACAATGTCACAGATAAAACAGAACTTGATCTGTTGATTGCTAGATCTACTCTTTGTCCGACAATGTAAAACTTGCCGAGCTGAAACTTGCACAGCGTTCTGTTACGCCGGTAGTAGGCCTATGGCGTCGGCACATTCCGACGTTGTTTTGCTACTGATCTGGAACAGATCCTCATGTAAAAAGTTGGCGTACGGCCGTATTTTACATCAAATTGATTTCATATTACACATGCATATAGAAAAAAGTATGCAAAATCGAATCCCGCTGACGAGAAAACTTTTCCGATGAAAAAAGCAAAACTTTGGAAGCGTCGATCTCGGTTCGAAACTGGCACACATAGCTCTCGTTGGGATATATCATTTTGTTACATTGATTCTCATTGGTTGCAAAATTACAATGTGATTGGTTCACAAATATAGCCGTACCGACCGAAATAGTGAAGCATCCCAAACAAACTTCGATTCTAAACGCATACCGTCTCCGCGATTACGCCCGAAACGCGGATTTTCGACTTTCTCATCAAATAACTAATTCCATTTTCACTGTAAGTACATAAAATGGCAATCATTCAAATCTTTATTCATTTCTGATTCATATAAGAAAAAAAATAAGGATGAAACACCGCTTAAAGAGGCAGTAATACTTGATTGAACTGAAGACCCCCCAGTTTTGCGGCTGGCCCCGTTTTTGCCCAGTTTTTGGTACCACAAATTTGACGTCACGTTTCGGTTCGCACGGCATTGCTAAACAATGTGTCGTGTTTCCTGTTGTCGGTGATCTTATCTTTTGATGTAATAAATTACTAGCCGCTCATCTGAAACAAGTTACTAATATCTTAGTTCAAAAGTTGAAATATCCCACTTTTCATTGATACCTAACATTTTAGCAGTAGGTTTAAAACTGCTTGGTGAAAGAAATCAGAAAAGTGGCAAAAATCGGCCGTCAGCAGAGAGTAAGCATGTGTGTGAGTTCAGCTGCGAGGGATGGAGCGCTGTGCGAGCGTGCGATGGCGTGAAAGAATTAAAATTAATATTCTAAAAAGTCGAGTCTGGCCAGTAATGCTATATGGCTATGAAGCCTGAACATTCAAAAAAGCAGATGTAAATAAGATCAAAGCAGCAGAGATGTAGCCCTATAGGAGGCTTCTTAGGGTCAAATGGGCTGATAAAAAAAACAAATGAAAGCATTCTGACCAACATCAACTACTGACAGAAATAAAAGAAAGAAAAAATGCGTCAGCCATGCAACTGGCAACACCAACACAACCCTAATGACAATAGTTTTGCTAGGAAAAGTTGAGACCAAAAGATATTCGGGCAGACTACCCACCTCCTATATGAACAGTTACACTGACATTAGTGGTTTGAAGGTCTACGAAGTAGGAATTAGAAGACTGGAGTAAATAAAGGAATGTGGTGATGTCTGCTGTGGCAGCTACCATCGAACTTCATGATGCTAAAAGGACGCAAGTGATATGGGCAGACATTAGTAGGAAAGCTAGGTATCTTTTGCAGAAAATGTAAAAGACAAAACATGTAAAAAATGAAATAAGCAGCACTTTTGTTGTTTCTTTTTCATCTTTACCCAGTGTACAATATACTTTGGTCAGTAAGTTCTTAGAAAATGTATCAAATTTATCATTGCTCACCTTCTTTATGGTAGCACTGGAAGTCTGGCACCAGGTAATAAAGTCTTGACACTTCTGATTAAGCTGTTGGCTGACCAGGGTTTTCAGTTCTGTGGAGCTGGCGAACAGTTCTCCCACTTTGGCTGTCAGCGTGCTGAGTAAAACTACCATGCGGTTCAGGGGATCCTGTTGATTAATACATTATGCAATAGTGAAATGTCTAAGACTGCGCTGTTGACTATGCTGTGAGTTGAACTTTTTATGTTTCTTCTTCTTTTTTTTTTTTTTGGCTATATTTAAGTTTGTTGTCTTTATTTTGTTTTACTTCATTTGGTCTTCACTAGTTTTGGTTTGGTTTGATTTGTTCCCCACTGCCACTCCCTCTAAAGGAAAAAAAGAATGCAAGAAGGGAGAATTTTTATTGTTGCTATCTTTTGATCCGAGTTTTGGAAGGAAAAGTCATGACTGAAAGTGCTTCTTGTTGTTGAAGTAGTGATTTACATACATGCACAGACACACAAACACACAACCATCTTACCTCAGGACGAGCAGCTTCAGGGATATACTGAGCATACTTGTTCCAGACATGATCACAAGCATCCAACAGGTCTTTGCGGTCTCTCCATGCTATGTCAGCACCATCTTTCACCAAAGTCAAATACTGTAAACATGCATAACTCCATTAAGTCATATACCTTCTTGTGTCCTCAACTCTAGACAAAATAATGTAGGCACATTTAGAGACATTAAGAAATTATTCAAGAGACATGCATGTACATTAGAAAGCATACACACTCAGGCGTATTCATGCATACATGCAAGTGCTCACAACTGTTTTTTTTTCTATGTGTTTGAATGATAAGTAATGCAAAAGCTTTCAATCAACTCAAAATGAAGTTTCCGCTGATGTTTTACACTTAAATCCCCCTCTTTATGTAGGAAGATTTCTTTTTAAAATCAGTGCTCAGAGGAAGACTGACAAGGCAAAATCATCACTCATTCTCATTCTTATTGTTACTTATAGCCCAGCCAACTGTGTTAAACAATATCAGGGCTATACCATTTCAATACACACATAGTACTTCAACAGGAATTGTCAATACATACACAGTACTTTCAAGAGGTGAAGAAAAAAGGAACAGAAAATTAAGTACACATATCAATGCATTCAAGTACATTATCTAAAGAGATGCCCCTGGCTTTGACCACTCTGTCCCATTCAACACACAGATGATTTAAAAAACATACCTGAATACAAATTCAAATATACCTAAGGACATTAAAACATGAAAACAGGCCTAGGCTAAATATCTCATTTCCCTAGAGCCAAAAATACATTTAATACATGTACTCAATTATCAATCCTAAGAGAATGTATGTAAGACTTTTGTTGAACACATACAGGAAATGGAACAACAACACAGAAAATGACAGGAAGAAATGATAAAAAACAAACCAGCAAGGCAGAAACAAAGACTGACAGAAACGAGGAAATTTCTAGCACAGATATCCCAGAGGGTGGGGACACTATTCATACTAAAAGAGCCCCCAGCACCCCAATGGGGGGCAATCATCACTCACAAATCCAGTCAGTTCCATGATTTCATGCATGACATTGCCAGCGATCATCCTGTAGCGCACCATGTCTCCCTCTGCCTTGTGGTACAGAGCATCATGGATGTGTTTCACCAGACTGTACACACGCTCTGTGCGTGTCATTGCCTCTTCCCGTATTTCTCTTTCTTCCCCTTCTGTGAAAGCAAACTAGGAATATATAATTACAAGTATGCATAACATGCATTAATGCATGCACACATATGCATTCAAACATATACACACATGTTCACAGACACAAACACATGTACATGTTCAATCCCACAATAAGCATACCTTCAGACATGTAAATTAGTTAACCTCTTCACTGCGCTGTTGACGAGTGACGATCGTCATAGAAACCTTCGTCTGCAATGCTCTGTTGACCATCGCGGATCGTCCCGTATCAAACACTCTTTCTCTTTTCGTCTAGCATATCACAGAACCGTTCTATTTATGATTTGATTAGGTCCCTTGACAATCTTCGCTCTTTGAGTGCCGTTTGTTCAAGTTATTTAGATCATTTGCATAATTTATCACGATCGATTGGCAAGGTGCTACGAAGTTGAGCTTTCAGTTTTTGAAGCGCTATGGCTGCCCCACAACGAACCTACACAGTTGCAGAAGTTATTGAAGCGATTTTTCGAGATCAAGACAGTGGAGATGAGGACTTCAAGCCAGCTGGCTTCGAACTTCGTGAAGTTGATGCCAACGACCCAGATTTTGATGTGGAAGAATCTTTGGGTGACTGATCGTCTGAATCAGAATAGGCCTATGGAGATCCGATTGTTCCAGATGCAGGTAGGTGTATTTGAGAGCTTTATTCATTTTATAACATGATTGTATTGCTTTCTTCTCAGTATATTTATAAATAGAAAAGCTAAGTGTGTGTATTGTATGGCTGAGCCCTTTGTTTGGGCCTGGTCAGCGAGCGAGCCAGTGACGGAGTGGGCAGTGTGTTCGACCTGTGGGCGTGTCACTCGTCGCTCGCTCGTTGTCAGCCACGCTGTGTGTGTCTTGTTGATGATTTGTTTTTCTGGTCGGCCTCTGCCCTGTGCTATCTCCCTGGCCTTTGTGTGTTTGTGTGAGGAGTAGGCTACTATCTCCATGGCCTGTGTGTGTTTATGTGAGGGGTAGGGTGGGAGCAGAGGAGTGTGCATGTGTGTGTGTGTGTGTGAGAGAGAGAGAGACAGAGAGAGAGAGAGAGACTGTTGGTGTGACTTTTTATAGGAAATTGAAAGCATTCAGTGATAATACTGACAGAAACAATGTTGTAATGAAGTCACTTTGGTAGAAGCAGTACTCACTGGGTTTCTTTGCATTGTTTGCTTGAGGAAAATGAAAGGGGGCGTGGCATGGGGAGTAGCATGCTACCTATGTCAGTGTGTGTGTGTGTGTGTGTAGTGTGTTGTGTGTGTGTGTGTGTGTGTGTGTTGTGTGTGTGTGTGTGTGTGTGTGTGTGTGTGTGTGTGTGTCTTTTTTTTTATTTCATAAAATATGTGGAAATTTGAATCCTTGCTTTCACTGTGCTACAGGTATGGTAATGCAGCATGGTGATGATGTTCGGCCTGGACCTGCTGTTGCTGGACCTGCTGTTGCTGGGCCTGCTAGAAGGGGAAGGGGAGCAAGATGGGGAAGGAGAGGACTGTGTTTAGAAGATTGCTTCCAGAACTACCACACTCAGAAGCGTTTTTACTGGGGATAGACACTGGGAGATAAAACCCTTTCATTTTATGTGTGGCTAGGCTGTGCTTACATTGTGGCTGGACACTGCTTTCTGACCTTTGTACAGTCTATATCTTCAAATCAAAGTGTGCTATAAACTGCTTGTGAGCTCCTGCATCACTTGATTACATCATCATTGATTTTAACATTTTTTTTATTGCATTTCAAAGAGTACATGTGACACTCTGGTACATTATTTCATTTTGAAATTGTCATAAACACAATCTTCATTCAATTTCCTTTCATTTGATATATACTTTTATGTATCTATCTTCAATGCCTTCTGAATTATAAGCAATTGAAAATAATAAGCGTGATTTTTGTCTGTTTCTGAAAAAAATCTTAGCATGTGTCTTAGCAAAACATGATAGCAGCGAAAGGGTTAAAATAGCAATAATTATAGCAATAATTATAGTCCGACATGTTGCCCCAAGAAATAGCAAAATTCTCTTAATGACGATGACCAAAAATATTCAGCAGAATAAGCCATTTTTACAACAAAGGTGGTCAATAGTTTTTCTGGATAGTTTCATCAGGGCGGGGAGGTGAACAGTGGGAGGTATACTGATAACACAAAGATGTAAAAGGCAGATGATTCATCTCAAAGTTTACATGGGTTCTCTGTAAAAGTCAGAGACAGTTCTTTAGTTTAATATATATTCATAATCATAATCTTTTTGCTTATATAGCAAAAGTTTATTTTAATCCAACTGATCATTTGTTATGTTTTGCAAATTACTTCATCATCATCCTGCAATATGTTTCCCCGTTCATAATCTTAATCACTTATTTTTAAAATGTAAATGTGTGTGAGGGAGAGAAAGAGACAGAGTATGAAACTACTGAAAAAGAGAGAGAGAGAGAGAGAGAGAGAGAGAGAGAGAGAGAGAGAGAGAGAGAGAGAGAGAGAGAGAGAGAGAGGAGAAGTGTGTATAAATATATGCATGTGTAACACACGCATAACACAAACACTGAGAAATTTTGGCACTGGTAAGACTTGGTAATTATGTCCATTAAAAGCAAATCCAGCAGAACAACTGATAGTTTTATATACAAAGATGGTTAGTTTGCTGCTTTTTAAAGAAAATCATTTTGTTTCGACTGGAATACCAGTCATTCATTATCTGTTGGCTAGGTCTGTAGTGGTACTGAACTATGTATCTGTTGGCTTTTGTTGACTGGTTGTTGTGCGTGTGTCTTGTTCAGATAATTTGCTTTTTTTTTTTTCAAATTTTTTGGTTTGTTGTTTTTGTGTAAGTATTATATCTCTTTAGTGTACTTTCCCCAAAATAATCATGGCCAGACACAAGAAAAATGAAGATAACGACTTAAATGGGGGGCTCCTATGGAGCACTTTCATACGGTAGGGATCGTCATGCTGCGCAGTTGACACCAGACTGTCAGCAAGCTACGGTGTTAAATCTCAACAACCAAAAAAAACCCCAAAATCGCAACATGGAATGTCAGGACATTGTTGCAAAAAGGAAAATTAGATAATGTCAAAATGGAGATGGAAAGACTAAACATTAGTATTTTAGGACTAGGGGAAGTGAGATGGAAGGGGGCAGGCATGATAACATCAGGAGAGCATATGATAATATATTCTGGTGGAAACTTGCATGAAAGAGGAGTAGGCATCATAATTGACAGGGACAAAACAAAAGCAGTGAAGGGATACTGGGCTGTGTCCGACAGAGTTTTGCTGGTTAAACTGGATGGCAAGCCATTTGATATCAACATCATTCAGATGTATGCACCAATATCCACAAGTACTCAGGACGAAATTGACTTCGAAGTATTAGAGATGGCCAAGGCCCAGCAAAAACACTACCAGGCGCAGACTGCAACAGTGACCACAATCCTGCAGTGGGAAGATTTAGGCTGAAATTAAGGAAAAGGAAACTGACCAAAAGCAACATCAAACTAAATCTTGGACTCTTAAAGACAGATGAAGTGATACGTAAAAAATTTAATGTACAAGTTCAAAACAAATTCTGTGCTCTGGAAGACGTTGGTGACAGTGAGGAACAATGGACAAAGATGAGAAATTCGATAAATGAAGCTTGTGAAGAAATCCCTGAGGCAGATAGAAAAGCAAAAAAGAGCTGGATGACTAAAGAAATTTTGGGCTTGATGGAGGAACGGAGGAAGGCAAAGAGAAACGAGGAGATATACAGGAAGATAAACAAAGAAATCAGGAACAGGTGCAATGAAGCTAAGGAAGCTTGGCTGAAAACAAAATGCAAGGAAATAGAAGACGGACACAAAACGGATCCTCAGGGTATGTACAGAGGAACTGAAGAAATTGTCCACAGGAAAATACATGCACATCAGTCGGTTGCTTGAAATCGAAAGACGGTACGCGTATCATGGAAAAAGACAAAATGTTAGATAGATGGGGAGTAAAGTCCTTTTTGAAGATGACAGAAACGAAGAACACATTATATGAACCCTTTTCTCACACTGGACCCAGCAGCAGGGAAGTTTCAGTCTTTTTCTCCTAATTTTTGTATCTGGTGTTTGTTTGTTTGTAATCTTACCCTTGACAAAGGCCAGTTGGCCGAAAATTTGCGCCTGTCTTATCTTGTATTAAATACGCGTTCTTATTCTTCCTTCATGTTTTTTTCTGGTTCATGATGTCTTATTCTTAAATACTAAAGTTCCTTTAGAAAATGTCAAAAGATTTTAAATATCTTGGTTATGTAAAAATTGATGATGGAACATGCTCTAAAGCCATCAAAATAATTGGAATGGCAAAGCAAAAAATGGTCCAACTCAACAATATCTGCAAATAGCAAAGACAGCATAACAAATGGCCTGATAATCAAACTTTTCAAAAGTTTCATCTGGCCAATCATGATTTACGGCTGCGAAGCCTGGACTCTCAGAAAAGCTGATTGCAAAAGAACTGAGGCAGCAGAGATGTGGTTTTATTGGAGACTACTACCTGTCAAATGGACAAATAGACAGTGTCCTCGAAGAACTTAATACCACCAGAAAATCACTAGCAGATATCAGCAAGAGAAGACTAAAATACAGTGGCCATGTGTCACATAGCAAGAACACAGACCTTATAGCAACCATTTTTCAAGGAAAAACAAGAGGCAAAAAAGAAGAAATGCAGACCTTCAGTCTCATACACTGAGAACATAACCAACATCAGTGGTCTAAATATTCAATAAGTTGTCCACAAAAGTCAAGACAGAGCCATTTGGGAGTGGCAGTGTCAAAGTGCAGCGGCCAACAATGAACCCGGTGATGCCAACAGGTGAGACTTACGAAAAATATAGTGAATATCTTTGAGGGCAGAAAAAGAAGCACTGCAGGTCAGAAGAGCACTTTTAAGGTGCATGGAAGACTGTACTCTTCAGTGTTGTCAGATGAGAAGTTGCAGGGCGTCTTTTCTTTGAGGGTTTTGTTTTTGATGAAGAATGTCAATTTGCTAGTTGGGAAAGTCTGCTTCAATGATGGAAGCTTATAAATTGGAGACGGTCTTTTCTGTCTGTGATCAGGGAATCTGACAGCTTAAGATGGCTGAAGGAGGACAGGTGTTTTTCGCTTTAACTCTGTGCACGCTCGTGCGCATGCGCGTGCATGTGACGTTTTTCAAGACTTTTGTCTTTGAAGCTGTAGATGTCAATGCTGACGAAAAATCTCAAGACTGGGTGTTTGCTAGTTTTAAATAAATTGACGAAAAATCTCAAGACTGGAAGTTTGCTAGTTTAAAAGATTTGCAGGAATTTTGCCCCGAGTTTTTGTGGGCTCAAGCACTGTCCACTGATGGTGTGTAGACGACACGATGTTGACCCCCACCCCCCACCAGCCCCCCTGCCTTGTGTGCTCTTTTAATCACTTCAGATGTTCACAGTGAAAAGGCCCAAGCTGGCCCATGTTAAAATTATGGTATTCCGATAATGATTCATTTTCTACATTTGTATTTGTTGATAACTGGAAAATGGGCACTTCCATGCAGATCATTGAACATTCTCTAGTCACAGTCCAAGAACAATGAGGGATCATATACCGACATATCTAAACAGGAAAATGTACCATTAGCAGGGTGAACATAGAAGATTTGTCATTAAGATAGCATCAGGCATTTTCCAATGAAATATCAGCACTACTCAAAAGCGGGGAATGGCCATTAAAGCTGCCCAAGAGCAAAAAGTGCCATGGAGGTTCCTTAGTAAGATCATCCAGTTGTTGTCTTTTGACAGGGAGAGCTTGGGGACAAGCAGTGGAGCAGACTTGTGGTTTTCTATAAAAAGACTCTTGCTGCTACTGCCAGCAAAGAGTGTTAACAGGAAAAGGGCAATAAAAGAGAGATTTGTCCTTCTGCCATGGGTTTCGTGGTTCTGATAAAAATATTAAATCCTGTTACACAAATGTTTTGCTATCTCTTATTAATAAGGTTTCCTTAAGAGCCAGCACAACAGGTTGCACATATTTACAAAGTACCTCGAGTTTAGACATCTCCAATAGTAGCTTTTGTTCCCATTTTTCTGGATGGTCTCCAGTTCTAATGGCAGACGCTCCAGTAGGAAGAGATGGTTTACACCCTGAGAGAATAGGTGGAGATCTTTTTGAGCCTTCCCTGCCTGCACAGGCACTGCTCTCAAAGCACCCTCCACACACTTTCGCCCGTCCTCTCACAAGGCTGAACTTTTGACATCTTAAACAGCACATAGTGAAAGGAACGTAAAAATGTTACCTTTACATTCAGATATCCTACCTTGATGAACTGTGACAAAGTTGGACAGCAAAAACAAAGAAACAAAATACTGGCTGGCAACTTTCTCTTACCCTTATCCTGGTGTACATCAACATTCAACAGCACCTAGAGATTTAAGTTCCCTCTTAATTTCCTTCTAGGTTACTCCTCTCAAATCTGGGCACTTAATCATTCCCTTGTGTTCTCAAGTCCCTTGTGAGGTGACTGATAGTGATACCTAATTGGCCAACCCTGTAGCCCTGAGCAACCCCACTAATTGCTTCTTGGTTCCACATATAAATATGACTGGCTTCCTAGTCTCTTGATGTTTTGGGCATTGTCAGCTCAGAAACCCCTTCTGTACGGCAAAAGGACTGAGTGCATAAAATGGTTTATTTGCATCTGCCCTCTCCATCACTAGCCATGCAGCCCAAACCAGGACGGAAGAGAAGTTTGAGTTCAAATTCATCGTAAAATGCAAAACAAGAATTCTATTCTGATGAATCCTTTTGCTACCACGTAAGACAAGATAACTTATCGGCAATATCATGAACGCTTTGTTGCCATGACCAATGAGTTTAATCACCTTATACAATTAGTCAACATAACAGTTTTGGAAGATGAAGGTTTCTACAATCTACTGATAGCTGGAAACCCTATGTTGCAGGATAGTCCTGTTTCAAGCAATTTTATTGGAGAACTCAGCCTCATCACACTGCATCCACTCGCTTGACAAAATGGTGGAAGCTTATAAAGAATTAAAAGTCAACTTAATGCAGAAAACTCTGATGAAATATCATCTCCACAATCAAATGAAAGAATTAGAAGTCAACTTAATGCAGAAGACTCTGATGAAATACCTCCACAATCAAACGAACTCATCTTGTGATGTTTGAGTGGAGTTTTGCAGACCAGTATGAAGTCAAGATGGGATAGGATGAGCGAACATGAGAGTTCATCAGATTGAATGTGCAAATGGCGCAAGCAGGATCAGGCAAAGGAAGGAGTACAGATTCAAGAGTGTTGAGAGATTCCATTTCATTTGAAGGAAGAAAATATTCCATACAAATTAAGGGGGAGATGCCTGATCCCATCCTGACTTCATACTGATTTGCAAAACCCCACTCAAACATCACAAGGTGAGTTCGTTTGACTGTGGAGTTTTGCCTCCCAGAATTCCGACAGGATTCTGGCTCCAGCGAGATCTGAGTCCTGCACCTATTTGCCTTTAAATCCTTGAAGGACAGCTTAGCTAAAATGATCCTGTATGAGTATACACTTGTTGTAATAAAAGTACTGTTACGTTTCCAGACAGCTGTTTTCAGTATAGTTTTTAATGGAACATTTCCAACTGCTTTTGATGTGGTCACAGAGTGGGTAGAATGTGGTGCGAAAATAATCATGTCTATGCCAACTTTGGATAAGCAAATCTTCGTCAAATCTCTTACTAGTCTTAGTGTGTCTCGGGAGATGCCTTTATGTCTGGTCATGTTTCTGAATGCTTGAGGTATGCCTTTAGGTAGGTAACACGGCATATGCATCTGTCAGGTGGACAGGCTGTGAAGGACAAATCCAACTGATATCTGTAGGTGTTGAGGTTTTGAGCAAGTCTCCAATCCTACATCTTACTTCTCTTTTCTTCCAAGACATGTTATAGATATCCATCAGTCAAAGAGTCTGGCCCAATTGTCCTGATATCAATAAACATAGTAGGTAGGTCCTGCCTCTCTACACTAATGGCTAACATGCAGCAGAACTGGCAAAAATTGCAGATTTTAAACTGCTTCAGCTACCAGTCACCACTGGAAGATAAAAAATTATGACGACACATTAAATGAGCTTCAGGCATGAAACATATGTCTTTATTTTCGGTGTAAAAGAAGTGTGCTTTGACCCTGAGCAATCTAAATACACATACCGAACACAACGGCAGCGGTGGCGGCGGCGACATGCAAAGTTTCCACGCAGTTTTCACGGGATTGATCAATACCAGGTGTCGGAAATGCTGTTGGAACTTTTACAAACTATGTGCACAGCGCTGATTTCGGTATCAAATTAAAGGGGACAGCCTGAAGAATCGTAATTCCTTTAACTGAATACCATTATTTCAGTGATGGAATACAAGTCTTTATAAAAGGCACTGTAAATCAACAATTCTACCTGCACAGTATTGTATTACCATTCATTTGGTCGAGAATTCAACAGTTCTTGCAATCGTGCAAATAATATAACACAGACTGCCACTTGTAAAAATTCTGACAGCCAGGTACTGGCACAATGGATTGGGTTCAATGACACAGTCTGAAGCTGACGTAGGAGCAACTGTGACTTGATGGATCTAAAAAATCTTGAGTGTGATCTTGGTGAGTATGTAAGCGATCCCCAGTCTAACCTTTTTGCTTATTTTTCTTTCAACGGAACTGATGTTTCATAAATCATACATACAAATTTTAGTATATTTTCTTACCGGGTATGTGCTCGGTCTAGAATAGTTTTGTTATCTCCCATGACAGAAAATAAATAAAAAAATAGATCTATATCTTTTAGACACCAATCAAAGAAATAGATATTGCTTGTATTTTTGTAAGAAAAAATTTGAAAGGTTCATAAGTTTTATTCCATAAAGAACATGATGAATAAGCATTAGAAATTTGGCAAAAACGCTACAACAAGAACGATAATGCAAGTATGAGAACTGCATAAAAGCGAAAGTAAAAATGTTTTACGCACTCTTTTCAAGACCAAAAATAGATAAATAAATAGATTTAAAAAAAAAATCTTTTTAAATCTAAATGTCATCAGGACATGGTATAGCTATTAGTTCAATCAGTGCATGTTAGCAAATTTATTGCTCTGCTACGGGGTATACAGTTTTGACACATTTTGTTAACACATCAGATGTAACTAGTGTTTGTTTCATGTTTGGTAGATTTCTGTGTGCTGGTTTGGTTGAACTCTGTGTGTGTGTGTGTGTGTGTGTTCAGAGAATGACCAGTTCCAGCTGCTTGTTGAAAGAACTGGACCAAAGAAGAAGGGTTGGCCAGCACATCTGCCAAACATGTATGCCAACAAACATTTATTGCTTCAACTCTACATACTGAAGACCAAAGGAGGCACATGGAATGAGTCCAGAATCTCTTCAATGACATCTGCAGACACCAGATAGAACCTGTGCCTCCTCGTAATGTAGAGCTGCTGTGAGTGCTGGTCCACACATGTTTTTGTCAATTTTCCAAATCATCGTTACACCTACAAGAATTTCTCAATGTCGTTACACCTACAAGAATTTCTCAATGTTGACAGGAACACTGAATGGATTGGCCCATTTTATAAACAGCGCCGGGTGTCCAAAGCATTTCTTTTGTCAGACACACCATGCTGAGGGTTACTTCTGAAATTAGATATATTTCACATCCAGCAGAAACTGGAAACAAAAACAAAACAAAAAAAATGTGTCTCTGGGTCAAATATTTGTGTGGTCATCTGAACTTTATTAATGCTGCCCAGGTTACCATGTGTGATGAGATAAAGAAGAAACAGATCAAATGAAAGAAAACGGGATGATAAGACCATGGCACAAGTTTACATAGATGCTCCCTGTGAATTCAAAAATAATTCAAAACATGTTCCCTCTCATCAGCCATCCCACTATTCAGAAAGACTTGACAGTCCTGCCCCATCATTTATACAGTCAGCACCACCGCCACCATCTCTACTGGATTCTTTACAGTCGTATCATCCTACACCTGACCAGGTTGAGTGCCAGTGTTCCAATCAATTAAGTGTAAACACTCAGTGTTCCAATCAATTAAGTGTATCAACTTCAGGCTGGAAGCAGTAATGAATATACAGAACGCAGAAGCAGAAGCCCTTAGCTGTCACAGAGAAACTGCAAAAGATTTTTGCTTTAGAGAAGCATATTGCTGAACAAACGTATGCAGGTCTGAGAAAATCAAAGTCCTCTGAAAAATGCTGAAAACAACACAGGCAGACGAAAGATGTGGATACTCTTTGTTGTGTCACTATCTCTGTACAGATAGTAACACAGAGAAAAAACTACATGTACAGTCTGAACAGCTTGCCCGTTTGCCAGTTGTTAATAAGTAACTGCAGGGAGTAAAAGCTTGCAAACATGTTACCAAATTTTGGAAAGTCAAACACAATCCAGAAAAAGAAAATGGATGAAAAGCTTAGGAAAGCCAATAACACTATCAAGGAACTTCAACAGCAGTTGTCACAGACTGACATTAGAGTTCCAGAAACAAATGAAAAGGACAATTATGATCAGCCTTCATCAGATGAATCATAGTCTGAATTTTGTTTACCCTTCACATCCCAAGAACAGTCAGTGGCTGTCTATTATGACGGCTCATTTTATATTGGTCAAATCCTTGAAATCACCCATGTCCCAACCATGCTTACATTTCCTTCATGGACCAAAAGGAAAAAAAAATGTACACAGATGTCACATTCCATCAGCATGGATGAAAATAAATTCATGTTTTACTCAAACTTTAATATTCTTTCAAGGAAAAGAGTCTGGAATATTGACAGTACTCACTCGCCAACCCTGAAAAAAATGTAAGTATGTTAACAAGTACTGCTAACCATACAGAAGCATGGCACAATAGACACTCATCTCTTTTGTGATAATAAGTTGCCTGAGCAACCAGGGGTAGGAGAGGGGAACAGGATGACTTCTAAAATACATGTAAAGATTATAGGACAATTAGGACTCATTTAGTACTTCTGGATATGCATTTAATTTAGAAATCATTTCATTGAAGAAATGTCAAAACATTTTACTTTTCCCCTCCAAATAATGAGAAAATGTATCAGAAACATTGGATACTTTTATTCAGTTTAATCTAATGATATACATAAAGATAAGCTTGAACACTTCTTTTTCACAAGTTTTGTTTCAATATTCAGTTGTGAATCTTCTGATATCTCCATTTTGGATGTAGCATGGCTAGTCCTGAGTTATGAACCATTAACTCTTCGGAGACGTAACAGCGGATATTCCGCTGCAGCTGGCCAAACCATTAGAGATGTGACAGCGGACATTCCGCTGCAGCTGGCCAAACCATTAGAGGCGTGATAGCGGATATTCCGCTGCGGTTTTTAAAAATAGATGCAAGCTGGTCGCTGGTCTAGGGGAACTAACTACACATATAAGAACACTCTTTGGTATCTTCTGAAGTGTTTGTTACTTCCCTTGCATCGATTTTATCCCGATTAGTTCTAGTTTTTGCCTTTATCCAAACCAACCGGAGTGACCGTCCTTGCACCAAAATGGCGACATTTAGGCCTTCTTCTTCAAAGGATCGTCATAATCACTTTGCTGCTTCAGCTGTGTGAAAACAAAGCTGTGTTTGTTCTTTTATACAGCTTTGTTCTTTTATATCTTCTGGTCATACCAAGGACTTGTGATTACCTGGATTTCTGGATTACCTGGTCAAGAATGGGTGTTTCACTGACTGTATGTGTTGGGTTACTGTCAATCAAAAACTTCTTTCCCAGAGCCAAAACCCTACCCCATTTCACCTTCTAGGAAGGTAAGTAGAATAGATGTATTGTCCTTGTATATAGCTTCAGCTCAAAGAGCGTAAACTGAATTTTATTTTGATATAAAATATGTTCTTGTGCTGTAAAATCTGTATTTTTGAGAATTTTTTGAAAAACCCCCAAAATCGTGCGTCGCCAAGGGTTGTGGCAGGTCCCATTGATTGCGTCCACAGTGGTTGTGCAAGGCAACTATATTACGTCTTCAAAGAGTTAAGCATTGTGAACATGTGTTTGCCACGAGTGGACAAATTGTCATTTTTGCCATTTTTGAAGACAAACAGCACAGAAGAAAATAATTCCAGAGTTCTGAAAAAAAAATTAGGCTTAATGTACGTATACAACACAATAACTATCAATTCTTATACATACAAGATGCACACTTCTGAAGAAATGTGGGTACAAATATGACCAACTGGTCAAATAGCAAAAATCGCCCATTTTTACAGAATTTTAACAGCAGTATCTAAAAAATTGTTAAGAGCTATGAATGAGATATTTTGCATTTATATTAACTTTATTGTTACCTTTTAAAAAATTTGACTATATTTTCAAATTCTAAAAATGGCAGGACCTAACTAAACTTAGCATCATTACCTTCAGTGATAATGGGGAAAGGACAGGCACTTAGCAGGAGAACTGTCTCTACATCCCAGGTAATCCTGATGCGAGATAAAGTAGGTTTCTGATACTGCTCATAAGATTTTGCAGACTAAAGAATGGGACCCTACTGATCTATTCACAGAAAACAGAAACAGCACTCCTGGCAACATTTCACTCTCTTAGCTTCGTTCTGATAGCAGCCAACAGTTCCAACCATGCTGCCCGGTGCTTCATTACGACCGCACACAACCACCATGCGCATGGGCTGTTTTGATCACATACTGATCACGTGTTTCAGGCACTGCTTAACTGACAGCTGGTCAGGGATTCTAGTTACCATCCAATGGTAAAATAAAAACTATACACACATCCAAAAGAAATAAGAGGGAAGCAGAGGAGTGTTCTGAGCTTACGTTTTTTGTGCTTTGTATCTGCTTCTATGCTAGCTGAATGGGTAGCGCAAACTATGTTAGATTTGAGAAGTTCCACAACATGGGAGATAATTCCTACGTGACTCTCAAGAGTTATGTTCTTTGGTTGATATATATACACACATCCATTCACTAAAAAAACAAACGTGTAATGTGGTGGGGTTGTTCTCATTCATGCCATGTAGCATGTGAAAAAATGGCAATGCCCTTTGTAGCATATGATTTCCAGGATACCGATAATTTTTCAGATTATTCAGTGGACGAATTAAATGCTACTGTTCATTAATTTCTTTTAGTTTTTGCCTCTGTCTTTTTTTGAGACAGTAGCTGAAAAACAAACAGGTGTGCTGATCAGAAGATGGCAGAAAGGGCACACCTGGCCCACTGCGGACCAAAACAGAAGCAGCGGAAATCAGGGCATACCTGTTAGTGTTGATCATGATGGTGATCAAACCTCGACTGTGGTGCTGCTGGTCAAGTCACCCCTGTTTTGGCGACCTTTGGATCAGTGGAGTTATATGCAGTAATTTTTAATATTTGAATAATTTAAGTGATTTCAAAAGTCACTGATTCTCAAAGTTCCTTTTATATGTACAGAAATTGATGAAATATTAAAAATTATTCGTAAGACTACTGAAGTAATGAGTCGTGACTGTTTTGGTTTAATTTGGTGGTAATAAGACACTTTAATTAACGATGAGCAAAATGATTTTATATCTTTTGCATGAAATGATTATATATCCTTGTTTTGTTTCTTGCTTCATTTTTGTCTGTTATTTATACAATATGGGCAATTAATGAAAACCTGATAAAACATGCCAAATATCACGTTTCCTGTAATAAGACAAAAATGGCTTGTCACAAAAAACCCTGATTAAAACATGCCAAATATCACGTTTCCTGTAATAAGATAAAAATGGCTTGTCACAGAGTTCCAATAATGGTTTCATTCAATTTGGCATCCCAAAATACATCAACAACCAAAATTTCATGACTTTTGATCGTGTCTGTCTCTCACAATTACAAAATGAATGTCATTTCCAGCAAAATCAGCATACCATGCCATTTGATGGGTTTGTTCTGTGACAGCTGGCCCCATGCATCTCTTCTTTGTCCAGCTAAAACATGGTACCAAAACTGAAGAAATTTTTGACGCTTCAAACTGGAATATCTCATGAACTATTAGTCCGATTTTTACTCAGAACAATATCTTCAACTTTTAACTCAAAACCCAGTTTCAATTTTTCATGCAGCATTGCTAGGAGGAGGGGGCGAGTGATGAGGAGATGGAGGTTTTGTATATAGCTTTCAGCTATTGGCAATGTGCCAGCATGTGGTACATGCATGGCCAGCTCAAACATGACAGTCCAGTGCAATACAAGGTTATGAAAGTTGCTGAGTTTTCTGTCTTCTGTCAGTGTTTCTGTTGTTCGGGAGGAAATGAAAAGAACGTGGTGGGCATGGCAGTAAGAGAGTGAGTAAGTGTGTGTAGATGTTTGTGTATATGTGTGTTACTATTCAGTACTTCACATGCATATATAGGGTCTGGAGACATACCTCCAATACTTATATATATATATATATATATATTTTCATAGATTTTGTTTCTTATATTACTAATCCATAAAGTATAACAACAAATCGTGTGATATGCATTTTATGTCAATTTTATGGCCCATTCTTCACTAATCAAAGTGTCAAATACAGTTAGATGAATGGATAGTCTTTTCATTTCCCTTTCAGAAAAAAGGGTTATGATTACTTTCATGCAATAATTTGCATGCTAGATTTTTTTGTTAATTTATTACCCTATCCATGCAAAAATCACTCGGCAAATAGCATACACTAGCAAAACAATGTACTTGGCAATGAAGGGGTTAATCAATGATGAAAGCTTCAGCCATACAGCTGCTGATACACAGTGATAACTATGACAATGTGACTGACAACTGAAAGAGGCCATGGTAAAAAGCCATCATAAAGAGACAGGCGTGGAAGTTGGGTGAGAGAGGGATGTGGTGGTAGACACAGGACGAAAAAACAGTGTAAAAAGCCTTGAAGAGGGAGATAGGGGCATGGTGGGGGCAGAGTGAGGGGGCATGTCCAAGGTGTGTTCGATGCAGTCAATGTAAGTCTACAAACAATGTTCGATCTATCATTCCAATTTTACTGGGGACAGTAGACTGAAAGAGAATCCAGAACACAGACTCATCATCATCAGGTGCCCTGCCGCATGGCGTTGGCAACCATGGACTTCCAACCATCTCTATTTCTCGTTGCCCCTAGCATCTCCCCCACCCTCCTCATCCCCAGCCACTCTGCAAGTCCATCCAGCATTCTCTCCCTGGGTCTACCTGGTGCCCTCTTTCCCTCCAGCTTTCCCGTTGTGACCAGGTGCTCCAAATCCCCCTTCCTCATAAAATGGCCTATAAATGTTGCCTGTCTTTTACTAATCTTCCTTATGAGTGATCTACTTGTGTCTGCCTCCATCAAGACTGTCTCGTTTCTTTTCTTTGCTGTCCATGGAACTCTCAACATTCTTCTGAGAAACCACATCTCGGCTGCCTCAATCTTGCTCTGGCCTTGCCTGCCAACTATCCACACCTCGCATCCATACAACAGTATTGGTTCTATATAACATTCAAGGACTCTCTTTCTGATGTTAATTGATAGGCATTTGTTGGTAAGAATGCTTGTCATCTTTTGAATGCTGTTTTGGCTTGGCCGATTATGCCATCTACTTCCGATGTGCATCTGCCATCTGATGAAATGACCGTTCCCAGGTATTTGAACTTATTAACCTGTGTCAAGGTTGTGCCATTTGCTGTTATTTTGCATGAGGGGATTTCATGTTTTTTACTGATCACCATGACTTCAGTCTTCCTGCTGTTTAGTTCCAACCCCTTACCTTTGCTTTCTATTTCTAGTATATTCACAAGGTTTTGTAGGTCCCTTTCATTTTCCGCAATTAGCACGGTGTCATCTGCGTACCGAATGTTGTTTATCATTTTCCCTACAACCTTTAATCCAGGGTCTTCTTCTAGGTTTCTCATGATGTTTTTGCTGTATAGTGAAAACAGATCTGGTGACAAAACACAACCCTGTCTGACTCCTCTTTTGATGTTTTGGAAAGAGATATGCTATTTGCCGACGATGCCGCAGTTGTGACCCATACTCAGCGGGACTTGCAGTCACTAATGGACCGCTTCTCCCAAGCCTGCAAAGATTTTGGTCTGACCATCAGTCTTAAAAAGACAAATGTCCTGGGCTAAGACACGCCATCTCCACCAGCCATCACCATTGATGACTACGAGCTTGAAGCCATCCATCAATTCACATATCATGGGTCCACCATCACCGATAACCTCTCCCTTGACACAGAGATTGACAAGAGGATCAGGAAGGCAGCCACAACACTAGCCCGCCTCGCACAAAGGGTGTGGACAAATCCCAAGCTGACCAAGAAGACAAAGATGGCTGTATATAACGCCTGTGTCCTCAGCACCTTGCTGTATGGCAGCGAGGCGTGCACCATGCATGCTCATCAGGAGAAAAGGCTCAATACCTTCCACCTGAGAAGCCTATGGTGCATACTCGGCATTTCCTGGCAAGACAAGGTGACCAACACCAAAGTCCTGACCCACGCTGGCCTTCCAACCATGCATACCATGCTGAGACAGCGTCAGCTGCGCTGGTTGGGCCACGTTCGCCGCATGGAAGATGGTCGCATCCCAAAAGACATCCTTTATGGTGAGCTTGCCACAGGGCAGAGAAACATTGGCCGCCCACAGCTGAGATACAAAGACGTTTGCAAACGTGACATGAAGGCGCTTGAGATCGACACTGAGTCCTGAGAGGACCTCGCAGACGACCACAACAGCTGGAGAACCACTCTCAAGAAACAGCTGCGGATTGGTGAGGACAAACTGTCAGCTGCTGCAGCAGAAAAGCGAATTTGCAGAAAAGGGATGACAGCCAACAGGCCAGCATCGGCATACACATGCGACCGCTGCGACAGAGACTGCCTCTCTCGCATTGGTCTCTACAGTCACAGGCGACGCTGCTTGGACCAAGCAGACAGCCCATCTAGACATTAGAACGGATGTACTTTGTCCATGGTCAGCCATGACCAAGGGAGGCCTACTACTACTACTACTATACTGTTTTCTATTCTCATTGCAGCTGTTTGTTCCCAGTACATATTCTTGATTATTCGTATATCTTTTCCATCAACATTGAGTCTCTCCAGTTGATTGATCAATTCTTCATGTCATACCCGATCGAAAGCCTTGGTATAGTCAACAAAGCATAAATATAAATCCTTATACATCTCAATTGACCTATGATAGTTCTTAGGATGTATATGGCATTAATAGTTCCTTTCCCTTCCACAAATCCACACTGTTCTTCTGCTATTTCTCTTTTGATTCTATTCCTTGTCCTATCATGATTATTCTTAACAGGATTTTTGTTACATGACTCATCAAACTGATTGTGTCATGGAGTTCGCATTCTATAGCCCCTGTCTTCTTTGGAAGTGCAATGAAAATTGATTTTGACATATCTTTGGGGATTTTTCCAGTGTCATAAATTTTATTTAGGACTGTTATTTTTTCTATGCCAAATTCCTCCAGGGCTTCAATCATCTCTGTAGTAATGTTGTCTGGTCCTGGGGCTTTTCCTGGTTTCATCTTTTCAGTGCTGCTCTAACTTCATCTTTCATTATGGGTGGTCCTTCAAAGTTCTTTTTTATAATGTGTTCTTCATTTCTGTCATCCTCAAAAAAGTCTTTAATGTACTCTCCCCATCTGTCCAGTATTTTGTCTTTTTCCATGGTAAGCGTGCCATCTTTCGATTTTAAGCAACCAGTTGATGTGCATGTATTTTTCCTGTGGACAATTTCTTCAATTCGTCTGTGCATACCCTGAGGATCCATTTTGTGTCGTTCTTCTATCTCTTTGGAACACAGACTACACGAACATTTTCTTTGTCTGTGGATGACAATCTCATTCAAAAACTTCTTGATTTAAACAAAACTCTATGCATAACAGACACTGTAACAGGTACTTTTGAAAAAAATACAAAATATAAACCATCAGCTGTTTTGTATTCATTATTCATTTATCTTTCAGAAAAAGTGTACTTTCATAGCTGTTCACTGAGTTACAAATTTGGTAGAATATTTTTTAAAATATGCACCATTTTTAGCGACAAAATCTAGGCAAATAGGATTTCAGTTCAATCTTACTTTCTAGACAGCACAAGGATTAACAGGAATAAATACTCTTTCTTCAGATCAGAAATTTAAAATACCGGTACACACCTCAGTCACCAACAAACATCCCACAGATGAAGAATATTTTTTCCTCACCTGCACCCTGCACTGGCAAGTAGTAGTTGATGATCAGTTTCTCTGTAGCATCAAGGGCATTATCAAACTGGTGCACCCAGAACTGACCCAGAGGTGTATTCAGCCCCACATCCATCACCTTCTGTCCCTGTGTCATCACCCCTGATGCAACATGGCTCACCTGGAAAACATGTGTAATGCAGCCAGTATAGTTGTGCACCATAAAAAACCACGAAAAGGACCAAACAAACATAAATAAAACATTTAAATTAAGATATAAATAAATATTCTTGGCATTTTAATTCCATTTTATGTCATATATCTAACATAACGTATTAAACTAAATAACACAATAGCTAAATAAACAAATAAATAAATAAATAAATAAATATCTAAATAAATAAGTACAATGAAAGAACAACACAAGATGAGAGAAAGAAACTTCTTTAACAGAAGCTCTTACTGGGGATAGATCACTATGATAATTATCAACGAACAGGTTCAACAGATCACAATGCTTATAATTAGCAACGCCACTTCTGTTACACACTGCATTAGGAAATTACCTGTATAAACAGATGCCAAACAATAGACCTGCCAATATATACCAATAATTACTCTTTTCAAAAGATCACACACATACAAAATAAAAAAAAAAACAAGATCACATCTTGCTCACCGCTTGTTTGCCAGTATCAATGACAGAAGAGGTGACAGCAGAGCCAACACTAACAGCAAAGACAGCCGGCTTGATGGCAGTGGTTGCCACAGTTGTTCCCACATTTACAGCAGTTTTCCCCACATCAACAGCAATTTTGGCAGGTTTCATAAGAGGGTCCACATAGGGCTTAACCTTGTTGTACTGCTCCTGGCTCTCGCGCAGCACCTGTCCATGTAGAAATTCAAATAAAGCAAAACTGTTCCAACACATGAGCTACATGGATGTGAACCATAATAAATAAATACACAATTTTATTAACGATCCTGAAATAGATTAAAATTAATGACTAACACAAAGGCAAAGCTGATACAGAAATATACTGATGATGAAGAGTTTTCAAAAATATTTTGTCATGCCTTAATCTTATTGCGATGCACCGGCCACCGGCAGCCACTGCCAAGAAAATTCCCTCCTGAAGCACCATACCCTTGTTGCCGGTAAAACATGTTCCCTCAGATGCACTAGCCAAATAGTGCCGTCAAGTTTTGAAAAATTCTGTGAGCTGTCACTGTAAAGAATATCGGGAACAACCATCAGTACTGTATAGCAGAGGGTTTTAGCTAAGGGACAGAGTCTGTTTTGTTGGTGCAGTTTTACACTTGATGCTCTGACTGATAATGACACAAAGTGATCCACTGACCAGGAAATTCCAATGCCATGTGTTACGTCTGCACTTTCCTCCTTGATAAAATGTCTGCTACGTGCTAGGTTGGAAATGTGCCGCTTCACAAGTTATTAGAAACCATCTGCGTTGACTGCTCTCTCTCTCTCTTTCTGGGTGTGTGTGTGTGAGAGAAAGAGAGACAGACAGACAGAGAGAAAGAGAGAGAGAAAACAGAGAGAAAGAGAGAGAGAGAGAAAAGAGAGAGAGAGAGAAAAAAGAGAGCGAGAGACTCAGAGAGAGAGAGAGAGAAAGAGAGAGAGAGACATTTCAGAAGTTCCTTTGGACTTCAGTATAGTTATTACTGAGATGTGAACATGCATCTGGTTTATGCTCAACGACCTACATTGTTCTTGTCATAACAGTGTGTATAAGTTTTGGAAATTCTTATTTGAAAATAGTATGCCCACAAAGTTCATGTTTTGAGCTTTCTGGTAATATCAAATACTTCGCCATTAATCATTCTTTTGTAGCTGTGAAGTAACATAAAAAAAAAAGAAGTTAAAATGGTGTATCAGCAGGGAAGACAACAAACACCAACGGCTCGGCAGCTGGGAACTTGCCACATTGCGCACTGGCTATAGTGAAAGACAAACATAATGCTTGCTAAAGTACTTTTTTAAATTTTATAGGATTAATCTGCAAATGACCCTTTTGATGTTTTTCTTTAAATTTCTTAGTTTCAGAGATTTTGCTGTTGATTCAGCTATTAAATGAGTGACTGACTAATTTGATTCTAACAACAGAATTGTTTGTACTGTCTGCTGTTTTCATTCTGTTATTGTTTAATCCATAATTTTGTTTCTGTTACTGCAACCGGAAATTTTGTGTGAGAGGTGAGTGTGTGGTGGGGAGGATGTAAAAGGATGAAAAATCATTGTTACTGTTATTGGTCTTAAAAGCCGACTGTGTAGCCATATCAGGGCTCTAACTGCTTCAAAACATAATAATAATAATTAATAATAATTACAATATTTATATAGCGCAAAATCTCGATAAAATCAAATCTAAGCGCTGAAGCAGACACACACGCAAGCACGCACGCACGCACGCACGCACTGCACACACACGCACGCCACACACACACACACACACACTCACACACACGCATGGCTATAAATGGGGAGAAAGAATAAAAGCAATAAAAGCAAGAATAAAAGCAATGGAAAATTATAGAGAGCATAGCATATACAATTATATATTATAACCATGTGATTCCTCTCCGAGCGGAGACAGGCTGCAGAGGGGGGGGGGGGTTTGAGTGAGGTTAGGATTTTATGCGGAGGAGAAAAGGTGAGTTTTGAGAGCGGACTTGAAGGAGACAAAGTAGGTTGCTGACAGACTGAGAGAGGAAGTTTGTTCCAGGAGAGTGGACCAGAAACAGAGAAGGCTCGTGGACCATAGGTATTGAGCTTAGTGCGTGGAAAGCGAAAAGTCAGAGGATCGGAGGCAGAGCGGAGGGTACGTGAGGGAACATAGATCTCAAGTAGGCTTGACAGGTAATCGGGGGCTGCGTTATTGAGGCTTTTGTAGCACATGGTGTCTAGTTTGTACTGTATGCGCTTTGATACAAAACTTCAACAGGAAAAAAGAAAAAAAAGGAAAGAAAATTAAGTACACATATCAATGCATCTGTGCATTGAGGACATGCCCCTGGCAGTTGACCATTCCGTCCAATTTATCGCACAGGGGATTTAAAAAACACACCTGAATGTAAACATACCTAAGGACACCAAAACATATATCAAAACAGGCATAAATTACCTAAAACTGCTTCTGCATATGTCACCTTCCTAGAGCCAAGAATGCACTTAATACATGCACCCAATAATCAATCCTAAGAAAAAGTATGCAAGACTTTATCGAACACGTACAGGTGATGGACCATTAAGGCAGAAAATGACAGAAAGCAAAGGAACAAGGCAGAAACAAAGACAGTGACAGTAAAGAGGAAATTCTAGCACAGAATTTCCAGAAGGTGGGGATACTATTTGTACTGAAAGAGACCTCGGCATCCCCACAAGGGGAAAAGGATGAAAAAAGAGAGGCAGGAAGGTATGTGTGCGTGCGCGCACGCGCGCGCGCACACACACACACATGCACGCACATTCACACAGAAAGCGAGAACAAGTGCAAGAACAGAGAGAGAGGTATATCCAACAAGGGCAGATTACCGCTATGAGTGTGTTTTACAGTACAAAACTTATACCAGTTCAGACTATAGTAGAACAGGAATATGACAACTGACCTCCTCAGTGGGTCGTGTGATGATGGGGTACTTCTCTTCCAAAGCCTCCAGCTGACTGCAGGCAATGTCATTCACCTTTTCAACTGTAAATGCATTAATAATATGGCATGTCATCGTATCCAGTTTTTTCAAAATTTACAAAAACATTGGTCTGTGTGCAAACACACCATCTGGATCATGACTGACTATACTGATATTTACATGGAAAGCTTTCAAAGAGTGACACTCAATGTCTGTAAATAACTCAAAAGCCATCAACAATAACTCAATAGGTATTAGATAACGATCAAATGTGCATTAATGGGTAGGACTAAGCGTTTTTTCATTTTAAACAATATACCATCACATCTTTATGACAGAGCAACTGTACATGCAATGAAACTTCTAATAAGACTAACTGTAAATTTACTGTTGACATAATAACATAAACAATATGAAGAAATTTGCTTTCAAACATAAGTTTGTTCTATTCAACTACACTGCTGTACTTTCTGATTCAGTCAAGAACCTTGGTGCTGTTCTTGATCCTCAACTCTCTATGTAGAAATTCATCCCTCAAACCTATCAGTCATGTTACTTTCAGCTGCAACATTTCAGTTCTACTTATAGTCACGTAAAGTCATCTTTCAAATTCAGCATTATCTCAACTTACGACTTCTCTGATTTTGTCTCGCATCGATTATTGTAACTCTCTAGCTTGCTTGCTTCTTCTGTTGCATGCCTCCAGCTTCTTCAGAATTCTGCAGTCTGTCTTGCCATTCGTAAAAAGAGGCATGATCAGCTCACTCCCTTGCTCCCTCTCCTCAAAGAATTTCATTCAAAATTATGCTACAAGTGTATCAATGGTACTGTGAATACTTATCTTTATGACTATTTCCGAATGTACACCCCTGCCCGACCTCTCCGTTCTGCTTCTAATACTAGTCCACAAATTCCTCAACACAGTCAGCTGCCGTTATTTTTCTGTGTCTGGTCCATACAACAGGAATGATCTTCCCCCTTCTATTCTGTAGTCATGAATTCTTGTGTTCTTTCAAGTCTAGCTTGAAGAGGTACCCTTTTTTCCCAGCACTGATTCCCCTTTCTACATGCTCACACTTTTGCCCCACTCCCCCCTGTCCTCCCCCTTCCAGTTTGCATGTGCTTTGTGCCCTGGAGTTTGGTTGTTGTTGGGTGATTGTTTTCGTGAATGAAGAGAGTGCATGCTTTGGCTTGATTCTTGTATAAGATTTGGCATCTTATAAATGTCATTATTATTATTATTATAAATATATATACTACAGTCTACACTATGCTTCCAAGGAAAGTTTTAGTTTTCCATTTTCTTTTTCTACTAATTCTATCTTTTAAAAAAGTCTGTAGAGCTCTACAACCTCTAATGGATGTTACTTACCCAATAACATTAAAAGAAGTACAGCACACAAGCATGTGCACACACACACACACACTGGGCACTGTTCTGGAGAGGCTGTGAACTTAAAATAACTATGGCAGAGTAAATTATAATGCACATCAAACTTACATCGAAGTATTATCACACACACACACACACACAGACATATACACACATTATCTCTCTCTCTTTTACATGCACACTAAGAGACACACACACACCGCAAGCAAAAATCTTTCCTCCCATCAACACAACAACTGAACAAGCAGGCCAACTACTAATAAATTAATAAGATTTAAAGATTTCAAGACAACAACCACAACACATACTTTGAGTCTGCAGTCCATTATAAATGATGGGCACTGTTCTGCCAGCAACAGCTTTGGCAGTATACTCAGCAAGCCCCAGCGAAGTGCGGAACAGAAAGTTGTGTCCCTTGGTACGCTGATAAATATCAAGCACCTGCGCATACGTGTCATTGACAATGGGAAGTTCTCCCAACTTGGTCAGAATCTGCTGCTGCTGTTCCGCTTCCATTATTTGCTGGCGGTACATAGACTTTCCTCGTCTGTAAAACATATACCATTACATAATGACAGAACTAAAAGAGTGTGTGTGTGTGTGTCTGAGTCTGAGAGAGCGAGAACACAGACAGAAAGAGAGAGAGAGGAGGGGAGGAGAGAGAGAGGGGGAGGAGAAAGTTTGTGTGTGCGTGTGTGTGTGTGTGTGTGTGTGTGTGTGTGTGTGTGTGTGTGTGTGTGTGTGTGTGTGTGTGTGTGTGTGTGTGTGTGCGCGCGGTGCACAGCCCACACATTTTAACTTAAAGTTATCTGCTCAACAACTGAAAACTTGGGTGCAACAATACTCTTTAAGTCCAAATCTTAAGTATACATTTAACACTGATAAGTCTGATTAACAAAGCAATCGACAAAGTTGAATGATTGTATATTACTATTATTAAGATAAACAACGATCTTCAGCAATCAGGGTGAGACATCCACAGATTACCATTTTATCTCATTTACCAGAAATTGTTACCACTGATAATAAAAGTGATATCCTTATCTATCCTTGTGTCTTATCAATGGAAAATTTCATGTAATATATCTATGGCTGTCATTTGAGTTGATCACACAGACTATGACTGTCATCTGAGTTGATCACACAGTCAACTGATTCAAGGTTCTTTCATGGGTCATGATATGACAACAACCAACAACAAAAAATCCATCCTTGAACTGTTGTGATAAGTATTTCTTACATTTCAACAAGACAGGTTATTTGAATGACAACCAACACACTCAGAGAAGGCAAGGTCCTGAACAACAGTCACGTGAACAAGCAAAACCTGGTGACTTTGGACCCCACTATCATAAACTTTCTATTTTCACATCAGGTGGGAAATCAATGGTGGGTGTGGAAGGACTTCCTAAGCTTATAAAGTTTTCTTCAAGTAAACATGTACTCACTCAAGTGCCTGTGTACCTGATTTGGACATTAGTATAAAGAAGTCGCATGTGTATAACTAGTTGGCAACTATCCATTGACATTCCACTGACAGTCAGCAGGGCTTATGAGACAACGCTTTAAATCTAATTCACACTCCTGCCCCCCCCCCCCCCCATATTTATAACACACACACACATACACACACACACTCACACACAGTGACATCATGAACTCTAAACACAGTGCACACACTACACGCACACATTCACACACACACATGAGTGACATCATGAGCTCTGAACATGGTGTAATCTCACCAAATCAAGAAACTCATAGTCATACAGCAATTACAACTGGTATGATTTCCATATATACGAAAATAATGCTTCAAAAGCCTGTAATTTGATTTTTGATTTAAATCCTTTTATTGTAACCTCTAAACGACGGGTGACTGTAATGTCTAGTAACATCTGAATTTACTGAATTGTCATTTTTCAACATGATACTGTATACCGCATTATCATATTCTCAGTTTTTTGCTAGTTATTAGTTATATTAGTAGTAAAAATCTTATTAATATCACTACTTGTTAAAACAATAAAAGATGTTGAGTGGGGGAGGTGGGGGAAATGGAGGTCTAGGGGAGAGACAATAAGAACATTACACAAAATGTGAGCGAAGCCATTTTTTTCCACTGACCATGTTATACACAATCAGAGCAACAGCTCTCTTTAAACTCGATCTCACTTTCACTATCATTACCGTATAATAATGATGCTGACAGTGTTCACTGGTGATACACACACACACACACACACCAAATACACACAGACACACCAATTCATTATGAGTCTATAGATGTACACACTATATGCATGTATACTTTGCTGTTTCTTCATCCTCTCCTGCTATTTGAGTTCAGAACACATCACTTTGCCATAAGAACTCAAGATAGAGCTACTAGACACAGACAATGAGATAGGTTGAAATACATTAACGTAATAAATAGTTAATCTCTTAATGATTTCAACGCTTGATTGATTGATTTCAGGTTATTATCATCATTACGATCATCGTCAATGGGAATACATCTATTATATGTATGGCGTGATTAAATTAAGAATGTTTTTTTTTTTTTCAAATTCAGCCAATCATAGATATATCACAAGTAATTGCAAATTACTTTCCTTAAGTAAGACAGCTGTTCTGGAGTTTGTTCAAAAAGGATTCATCACACTCAACCAATTCCATATGTGCTCAGTTCAAATCTGACATCAATAATCTGGTAGCCTCCTTGAGTCCTTCAGTCTGTGCAAAACCAAAAGTGCTGACAAGGTCTTGATATGGGGAGGAGAGAGATGGATCTAACTTTTTTTTTTCTAAGAAACACTAACCTTATACAACCAGAATGATGGAAACAGGAGGATGGGCAGCGACCATACCAATTTTTAATGTTGAGGGCTGTGACTGAACTCGAGATAACAGCTCTTGTCCAGAAACAAAGGTTTTATAACATCTTCAAAAACATTGCCACAATCCCTGCCTTATGACATTCCAATGACTAAGCAAATGACCCCCTACTAAATGACCTGCCCAAGGGCTGAACCCACTTGTCCTGCATAATCAGCATGGTACTTAACAAATGAGCTAATGGGCCAATAAACAGCTGTGGTTCACCCAAGGGCTGAACCCACAACTCCTGCATAATCAGTATGGTGCTGTAGTAAATGCACTAATGGGCCACTGTGAATAACTGTGGCTCGCCTGAGGGTTGAATCCACAACCCCTGCTTTAAAGAGCAGTGTCTTCTAGAACTTTCTAAGTTAAACTAACACTAAAAACTGTGACGCACTTGGGGGTTAAACCTACAATCCCTGCACTGAGCATGGTATTTTAACAACTGAATTACAGGATCACCTGGGTTTAGCATAATGGATTTAGAGCAAAATTAATGTTAGTTTATGGTATGTATTTTCCCTCATTTTTTTTCTTTCCCATCAGTTTCAATCTTGTTTTGTATCTAATACAAACCTGGGACATATCAAACCAGGAAATAGGAGTTCATCTTG
Organism: Monoplex corrugatus; assembly: GCA_030674185.1. Classification (NCBI taxonomy): domain Eukaryota; kingdom Metazoa; phylum Mollusca; class Gastropoda; order Littorinimorpha; family Ranellidae; genus Monoplex; species Monoplex corrugatus. The sequence continues at coordinate 76,333,041 of JAPXFY010000013.1, read as the reverse complement.
AATCACTCCAAAAACTGTAGGCTACTTTTTATATTTTCTGCTGTAGACCATATGTATGGACTAAAGTTTGCATACTTTTCTGTGATAAGATTTTTTGAATATCTGTAAGGTTCCAAATGGTAAGTTGGTTCTAATTTTGTTGTAAAAACAATAATTTTGACGTGTTATAGTACTTATTACGCTTTTTTTTTCTTGATTAAAAAAAGCCCTTAAAGTTAAACACATAATTATATAAAATACTATGGGACTTTTACTTTTACGCCCTGCCCTTGCCGTGAACTACAGCACCGATTGTGAATAGGGAGCACCGAGTTGTGAGGCCTAGGCTTAGGCCTAGGTCTAGGTTACACGGAAAGCTGCAAAATCAGACAACCTAAAAACTAATTAAAGTTCAACTCGCATCTTTCAGCATTTCATCTTTACTGCGAGTAGTCTAGATCTACAAGGATGAAAATAAATCGATACTCACTGTTTATGGATTTGGCAAAGCTCTAGCATGTAGATGAAGTGACTGAACAAAGACTTCTGTATTTATAACGCTACTGAGCAAGGCAATTTCGTCAGTTTGTCAAGTCCAAAGTCCAGAACAAAGTCCATCGATGCAAATCACGTGGTGCGTGAATGACGCATGTGAGCGTCACTTAGAAGGAAATTCTGGTGCTGATAACGTTATTGTTCGTTCTCGATCGAAACTCATGAAAAGGAAAAACAAAAAATAAATATATAGCCTACTTTTCAGTTTCGTGTGTGCGTGTGTGTGTGTGTGTGTTAATTAAGGGTATTACGTCTGCATACACCCGGTGTGATTCATCCGACGTTTCACTTTTATCTGTAACTGCGTTGAAAAAAAAAGTGCTTGTTCAAGTTGTTGACACTAGCCTAGGCCTATTCCACTGGGCCTAAGGCTCAGTGTGTGGACATGAGGAAACGTGTGTATGTATGTAATTGTACGTGTGCTTGCACGCGCGCGTGTGCTGCTTGTGAATGTGTGTCGCTGTGTGTGAGTGTGTTTGTCTTGCTGACTGGCACGCCGGCTTGCTGGCTTCGCGTACATGTATGCGAGTGTGTTCTGTACAGCCCGTTATTTTTCTCTCTTCCCCTTCCTCTCTCTGCCGGCAGATGCACATGTATCGGAAATAGCTGGCAGAATCGGCCAAGCCAAAACAGCATTCAAGAAGATGACAAGCATTCTTACCAACAAATGTCTATCAATTAACATCAGAAAGAGAGTCCTTGAATGTTATATAGAACCAATAGGCCTACTGTTGTACGGATGCGAGGCGTGGACAGTCAACAAGCAAGGCCAGAGCAAGATTGAGGCAGCCGAGATGTGGTTTCTCAGAAGAATGTTGAGAGTTCCATGGACAGCAAAGAAAAGAAACAGTCTTGATGGAGGCAGACACAAGTAGATTACTCATAAGGAAGATTAGGAAAAGATAGGCAACATTTAAAGGCCATTTTATGAGGAAGGGGGATTTGGAGCATCTGGTCACAACAGGAAAGCTGGAGGGAAAGAGAGCAACGGGTAGACCCAGGGAGAGAATGCTGGACGGACTTGCAGAGTGGCTGGGGATGAGGAGAGTGGGGGAGATGCTAGGAGCAACGAGAGATAGAGATGGTTGGAAGTCCATGGTCGCCAACGCCATGCGGCAGGGCACCTGATGATGATGATGATGATGACGTCCTTTGAGTCTGAATATCAATGTTTGTGTGTCTTTGTCTATATTCATGTGCCTTTATGCCTGCATGTATATCTTTGTTTCACGCGTCCGTCTCTGTGTGCTTGTGTAGGCTACGTGTGTCTCAGTGTCTATGTGTCTCAGTAAAATTGTCTCTGTGTTTATGTTAGTGTACTTGTGATTGGTGCATATGTCTTTGTGTCTCTGCGTCTCTTTCTCTTTTTGTACATATTTTGTGTGTGTGCACGCTCGTGCGTACATATGTGTGTTTGTATTTCTGTGTCTGTATCTTTCTGCGCGCGCGCGCACGCACGTGTGTGTGTGTGTGTGTGTGCATGGTAGTGTGTGTCTGTATGTGTGTGTGTCTATGTGTGTCTGTGTCTATGTCTGTGTCTCAGAATCCATGTTTGCATGCATGTGTAATTACATCTACATTTCTCTTTGTTATATGTGTGTGTTTGTGTGCTTGTGTGTGTGCATAAATGTGTGCAAGTCGTGTGTATTTGTGTAATTGTGTGTGTGTGTGCATGTGTATGTGCATGTGCATGCGCGTGAGCGCTCGGGCTCATCAAATCTCATCAGTTCAGATATCAGGTCTGTTACATTGTGTTCTGTCGCTGTAATCAGTACAACTCATCACATAATTTCGCCGTGCATCGGTCAAGGTTAGAAAAAGATAGACTTTAGACACTGAGAATCAGCCTACATTGTGATGGTAAAAACATTGATTTATCTATGAAGTAGCTGTCATTGGCATTGCACTGCGTGGTATGCAGTCTTGATCAGATCAAAGATCATGAAACATATTTTGCTACTGATTCGGTGTCCTACTAACCTTAGTCGATTAGCTCCACTGTTTATCTCAAAGGACATATGAGCAAAGACATTAATAGAAATTACGAACTGATCAATGGTTCGGCATCAGTGTTATACCTCCATAACTGAACAGTGGGATTTATCGAATAGATACAGTTTACACTGATTGATCATTAGAACTTATCCAACAAAAGGCCTTGTCTGATGTTGCTTTGTACTGCCTCAGTAAAATAACCGATTACCTTGAAAAGGATCATTGACTGATCGAGATGGAGTTTAGATCAGCTCCACTTCACTTATAAATCAGATGTCCCTGACCTAAGTTTTGCGTGACGCAAACCACGTCTAATTGTTCCATTCGTATCACAGCCATAATAATGTGACTTCATGGGCCTTGGAAAGTCAAAATATTCTAATACCAGGAGCATAGCTTCTTTTGTGTGAGCTCCGGAGAACAAATAAATATATGAGATCGATATTCTCCCAGAATAAGAAAAACAAAATTTAAAAGAAGAGGGTGGGATGACATGCTTTTTTTTTAAACCTCTGCCTCCTTCCTTCCTATCCAACAGCTTAGTTCAACTGTTTTCCTGATGGGAATCAATGTATTAATATCTATAACGTTTATGATTTTATTAAGAATAACTGGTGGAAAAACTTACTACGAACTAGGCCTAGCGTGAATAGAAATCAAATGCTTATCAGCAATTAACTGTTAATGTTAAATGTAAACCTTAAATGTCAATGTTATATATTAATGCTAAATGTAAATGTTAAATGCTAATGTAAAATGTTCATGTTATTGTTCAATGTAAACATACAATGGAAACTTTAAATGTAAATTTAATGTAAATGTCAAATGTTAATATCAAACGGAAAATTTAAATATTAATGTTAAATTTCATTGTTGAATTTCAATGATAAATGTTAACATTAAATGTTAATACCAAAGAAATAAGAGGGAAGCAGGGAGAATTTTTATAATATAATCAAAGGACATAACTCTTGAGAATTATCTCCCATAGCTAGCATAGAAGCAGATACAAAGTACAAGTGAGGAGTGTTCTGAGCTTACTGTTTTTGTACTTTGTATCTGCTTCTATGCTAGCTGAATGGGTAGCGCAAACTGTGTTAGATTTGAGAAGTTCTATACAACATAGGAGATAATTCTCAAGAATTAAATGTTAATTTAAATGTTACATGTTGTTCCTGTATGCAAACATTAAATGCAAATGTAGAATGTAAATGTTACGTGTACATTTTAAATGTTGATGTTAACTGTTGATTTTAAGTGTAAATGTTAAATATTAATGTTAAATGAAAATGCGATATGTAATGATAAGTGTTAATGTTAATGTTAATTTAAATGTCAATGTTAAATGTAAGTTTAAACATCGATGTTAAATATTAAATGTTTGAAGTACATGTCAATGTTAATGTAAATGTTAAGCGTAAATGTTAAATATTAATTTTAATGTAACTGTTAAATGGAAACATAAATTTTCATTTAAATGTTTACGTTAAATGTAAATGTTTCATCTAATGTATTACATGTTGGTGTTAATGTTAATGTAAAATATCAATGACACATGAATGTTAAATGTTAACGTTGAGTTTTAATGTTGAATATTAATGTTAAATGTTATTGTGAAAAGGTAATGTGAACTGTTAGTGTTAAATATTAGAGGTAAATGTTAATGTTAAATGCTGATGCTAATGTTTAATGTTAGTCGTAAATGTAACTGTTGAATGTTGATGTTAAAGGCAAATGTTACATGTAACTGTTAGATATTAAAGTTAAATGTTGATGCAAATATTGATAATGAAGGTCAATGTTAATGTTAAAACGTGAATGTCAAATACAAACGTTATGTGTAAATGTTAGATGTGCCTGTTAAATAGAAACGTTAAATGTAAATGTTACATGTGAATGTTAAATGTACATACCAGATCTAAATGTTCATGTTAAATGTAAATGTACCTATGAATGATAAATGGAAAAAGTTATATGTAAATCTTAAATGTTATTGTTAAATGGAAATGTTAAACGTAAATGTTAAATGTGAACGTGGAATCTTAATTTTGAATGTAAATCTTAAATGTTAATGTTATTTGTTATCCCTAAATGGAAATGATAAATGTTAAATGTTAATGTTAAATGTAAATGTCAAATGTAAATGTTAGATATAAGTGTTAAATGGAAACGTTATGTAAATGTTAAATACAATTTTTAAAATGTAATGTTAAATCTTGATATGAAATGTTAATTTTGACTGAAAATCTTAAATGTTAATATTAATCGTTGCTGTCAAATGGAAATGTTAAATATTATTGTGAAATGTTGATGTTAAATGTAAATGTGAAATGTAACTGTTAAATGTTAAATGAACATTTTAAATGAAAATGATAATTGTTAATGTTAATTGTGCATGTTAAATGTAGATGTTAATGTAATGTTAATGTTAAATGTTAATATTAAATGTTCTTGGTAAATGTTAATGTTTGATTAATATTTGTGTTAATAAATTCTAAACGTTATTGACTAACATTCATGTTAATGGTAATGTAAATGTTAATTTTAAATATAAACGGTAATGTTAACTGATGTTATAAACCTAACTATTGAATGTAATTTTTAAAAGTAAATGTTCGATGTAAATGTTCGATGTAAATGTTAAACTGTCAATGTTGAATGCAAATGTTAATGTTAAATGTAAGTGCTAAGTAGTAATCTCAAATCTAAATGCAGAATGTTAATGTGTAATGTTGATATTACATACAAATGTTAAATGTAAATGTTAATGTTAATGTTATATGCGCATGATAAATTAAATGTAATGTAAAATGCTAATCTTTAACTCTTTGACTCCCGCATCTGATCCAACTAACTGCAAAAAAATGAACCCTTCGACTTCCTCACCTTATCCACCAGCTATCTTCAGGAAGCTGATGGATATAATGAGGGAGTCAAATGGTTAACTTTCTGCCATGCAGGATACTGGTGGGTAAGGTACTGGAATCAAAGGGTTAATGTAACTGTCAAATGGTAACGTAAATTGCTAACGCTAAATGTTACTGTTAAGTGTTAACGTTAAATGACAATGTAAATTGTGAAAATGTTAATGGTAAATATTAACGTTACATGATAACGTTAAATGCTTACGTAAAATGTGAACATCAAATTTTAACGTTAAATGCTAACGTTAAGTGTTAAGTTAAATCTTAATGTTGAATGTTAATGTTAAATGTAAACATTGAATGTTTATATTAAATGTCAAATGTATAGTTAATGTTACAAGTTAGTGGTAAATGTGAACGTTAAATGTTAACTGTAAATGGCAATCTTTACTGTTAATGTGAAGTGTTAACGTTAAATGTAAATCTTAAAGTTAATGTTCAATGTAAATGTTAAACGTTAATGTTAATATTAACGTTACATGTTGATATCAAATGTTAACGTTTACTGTTAACGTTGCATGTTAATGTTAAATGCTATCATTGAAAATAAATGTTGAATTAACGTTTAATGTGAACGTTAAATATAAGTGTAAAATATAAACGCTAAATGTAAAAGTTAAATGTGAATGTTAAATGTAAACGCCAAATATAAACATTCGCTGTAAACGTCAAATAGTAAGGTTCATATATACATGTTAAGTGTAAAACTCAAATAGTAATGAAAAATGTAAACGTTAAGTTAAATGTTAGTGTTACATTCTAATGTAAAATACTAATGGTAAATTCTAACGTTAAGCGTTAATGTTAAATGTTAACGTGAAATGTAATTGATAAAAAGTTAAATGTTAATGATAATGTTAATGATAAATGTTAATATTAAATGTTCATGTTAAATGTTAATGTTAAATATTAGAAGGTAAATTCAAAAGTCAAATGCTAACGTTAAAAATAAACGATAAAAGTAAATGTGAATGCTAATGTTAACTGTTCATGTCAAATACCCATGTTAAATGTTAATGTTAAATGTTCATGTAAATTGTTAACGTTAACTCTAAATGCTAATGCCAAATGTAAATAATACACTTTACCGTTAAATGTGAACATCAAAGGTGAACGCTAAATATAAACGTTAAATGTTAATGTTAAGTGTTAACGTTAAATGTTAACGTTAGCTTTTAAAGCTAAAATTTTAGCGTTGAATGCTAACGTTAAATGTGAGCATTTAATGTTAATATGAAATGTTAATGTTCAATGTTAATGTTATAAATGTTAATGTTAAATGTTCATGTTAAATGTTAATGATAACTATTACTAGTATTAGAAGGTAAATTCAAAAGT
>JAPXFY010000013.1:76288750-76321250 GCA_030674185.1 Monoplex corrugatus | reverse complement strand
GTAAGTTGGTTGGTTAGATAGGAGACTTCTTACTTATGCTGCTAGGTAGTTAGTTCAATTCGTTCGTTAGTTCGTTCGTTAGTTAGTTAGTTAGTTAGTTACTTAATTAGTCAGTTAGTTAGTTAGCTAATTAGTTAGGAGACTTCTTATTTATGTTGGTAGGTAGTTTAGTTCGTTAGCTAGTTCGTTAGTTAGTTAGTTAATTATTAGTTAGTTACTTACTTACTTTTGTTGGTAGTTAGTTCATTTCGTTAGTTAGTTAGTTAGTCAGTTATTAGTTAGTTAGTTAGTAGTTAGTTAGTTAGGAGACTTTTTACTGATGTTGGTAGGTAGTTCAGTTCGTCCGTTCGGTCGTTCGTTAGTTAGTTAGTTAGTTAGTTTGTTAGTTAGTTAATTAGTTAGTAAGTATTTAGTTAGTTACTTAGTTAGTAAGTTAGTTAGTTAGTTTGTTTGTTAGTTCGTTAGATAGATAGTTCGTTAAATAAATAGATAGTAAGGTAGATAGTTAGTTAGTTATTGAGTTACTTATTTAGTTAGTTAGTTATATATTTAGTTTGTTAGTAAGTTATTTAGTTAGGTAGGTAGGTTGTTAGTTAGTTACTTAGTTAGTTAGTTATTTAGTTACCTAGGTGGTTTGTTAGTTAGTTAGTTAATTAGTTAGTTAGTTAGTTAGCTATTTAGTCAGTTAATTAGTTAGTTAGTTAACTAGTTAGTTAGTGAGTCAGTTAGTTAGACAGTTAGTTAGTTAGTTAGTTAGTTAGTTGGTTAGTTAGTTAGTGAGTGAGTTAGTTAGTTTGTCAGTTAGTTTGTTAGTAAGTTATCTAATTATTTAGGTAGTTAGGTTGTTAGTTACTTAGTTCATTAATTAGTCATTTAGTTAGTTAGTTAGTTGATTAGTTAGTCGGTTAATCAGTTTGAAAAATTTGTTTGTTTGTTAGTTAGTTAGTTAGTAAGTTAGTTACTTAGATAGATAGATACTTAGTTGGAAAGTTTGTTAATTGGTTAGTTAGTTAGTTATTACTTACTTGGTTACTTAGTTAGTTAATAAGTTAGTTATTTAGTTCGGTACTTAGTTATAAGTAAGTTAGTTAGTTAGATAGTTAGTTAGTTAGTTAGTCAGTCAGTTAGTTAGCTAGTTACTTACTTACTTACTTACTTAGTTCCTGATATAGTTAGTCAGTTAGTTAGTTCGTTAGTTAGTTATTTAGTTAGCTAGTTACCTACTTACTTACTTACTTAGTTCCTGAGACAGTTAGTCAGTTAGTTAGTGAGTGAGTTAGTTAATTAGTTAGTTAGATAGTTAGTTAGTTATTTAGTTATTTAGATAGATTGTTAGTTAAATAGGAAGCTTCTTTGTTAGGTAGTTAGGTCAGTTCGTTAGTAAGTTAGTTAGTAAGTTGGTTGGTTAGTTAAGAGACTTCTTAATTATGTTGCTAGTATAGTTAGTCAGTTCGTTGCGTTAGTTCGTTCGTTAGTTAGTTACTTACTTAATTAGTCCGTTAGTTAGTTAGCTAATTAGTTAGGAGACTTCTTATTTATGTTGGTAGGTAGTTGAGTTCGTTAGTTTAGTTCGTTAGTTAGTATTTACTTACTTACTTACTTATGTTGGTAGGTAGTTAGTTCATTTCGTTAGTTAGTTAGTTTATAGTTAGTTGGTTGTTAGTTAGTTAGTTATTAGTTGTAATTAGTTACGTAGTTCGTTAGTTAGTTAGTCAGTTAGTTAGTTATTTGTTAGTTAGTTATAATTTGTTTAGTTTTATTATTATTTTATTTAGTTAGTATAGTTAGCTAGTTAGTCGTATTATATTTAGTTAGTCAGTTAGTTTAGCTAGTAGTTCAGTCGAGTATAGTTCGGTTTCAGTTATTATTTTAATATTTAATTAGTTATTAGTAGTAGTAGTTAGAGTTGAGTTGAGTTAATTAGTTAGTTAGTTAGTATTAATTAGTTAGTTATAATTAAGTTTAGTTTAATTAAGTTAGTTAGTATAGTATAGTTATGTAGTTAGTTATAGTGATAGACAGGGAGCTTCAGCGATTCAACATCGAATACGCGCATTCAGGATCACAACGGCTTACTCCTGGGGACGGATCACTGCGTGAGAAAAAACTACACGTTCTACTGGCAGGGGAAGAACCCAGAGGAGCCACGTATTCATGGTGTGGGCTTCGCTGTAAAGAACTCCCTCCTAGCAACCGTAGAGCTCCCCACAGGAGGTACGGAGAGACTGCTCACTCTGAAAATGACGACCAGTTCAGGCACAGTCAACTTCATCTGTGCCTATGCCCCAACATTAAGCTCCTCACCCGACGTCAAGGACAAGTTCTATGAGGCCCTGGATGCTGTTGTCAGAGGAGTTCCTAGCAAGGAAGGTCTCTTCATATTGGGAGATCTGAACGCACGCGTAGGTGCTGATTTTGAGGCCTGGCCAACCAGCATTGGACATCATGGTGTTGGGAAGCAAAATGAAAACGGTCAAAGACTCCTGGAACTTTGCTCTTACCACAAGCTGGCCATCACCAACACCTTCTTCAACAATAAGAAGCACAAGGTGTCATGGCGCCACCCCAGATCCCACCGCTGGCATCAGCTCGACCTCGTCTTAACAAGGAGGTCGGACCTTAACAATGTCCTCAACACGAGGAGTTTCCACAGCTCACACAGACCACACCCTGGTATGCAGCAAGATCAAGCTTCTACCCAGAAGACTGTGCCACTCAAAGAAGAAAGGTCACCCAAGGATTAATGCCTGTCGCACGTCCGATCCGACCAAGGCCAGGGAGTTTGTAGAAACCCTGAATGTAGCGCTCAAGAGTGGCTCAGAGATCCAAAACGCTGAGGAAAAGTGGAATCACGTGAGGGACACTATCAGTCTGCCCTGAGTATATCTGGGAAAAAAGAACGAAAGAATCCCGACTGGTTTGAGGCAAACTGGCAGGAAATGGAACCAGTGGTGGAAGCGAAACGCAAGGTTTTACTTGCGTATAAAAACAACAATACCCAAACTACTCGTGACGCTTACAGAGCTGCCCGCAAGCAAGGCCCAACAAACTGCTCGGCGATGCGCCAACGACTATTGGCTACAGTTGAGCGCAAGTATTCAGCAGTCTGCAGATTCAGGCAATACTGGCAGCATGTACGCTGGCATCAAACAAGCGACTGGTCCAGCAGCCTCCAAGTCAGCTCCCCTTAAGTCCAAAGCAGGAGAAAGCATCACAGACTCTGCAAAGCTGATGGAGAGATGGGTAGAGCACTACCTGGAGCTGTACTCCACGCAGAACTCTGTCACCGATGCTGCCCTGAATGCCATTGAGGACCTGCCTGTCATGGAGGAGTTGGATGCTGAGCCAAGCCTTGAAGAACTAAGCAAGGCGATTGACGGTTTGGCGACGGGAAAAGCCCCTGGTGAAGACGGAATACTTCCAGAGGTCATCAAGTGCGGGAAGCCTGCTCTTCTCAACGAGTTGCATGAACTTTTGTGCTTATGCTGGAAGGAAGGCTTCATTCCGAGAGACATGAGAGACGCCAGGATAGTGACTCTATATAAGAACAAGGGCGACCGCAGCGACTGTAATAATTATCGCGGAATCTCTCTCCTCAGCATTGTTGGGAAAGCATTCGCCAGAGTCATCTTAACCCGTCTTCAGAGGCTGGCAGCTCGCATCTACCCTGAGTCCCAGTGCGGCTTTAGGGCCGGAAGATCGACCATCGACATGATCTTCTCTGTCCGGCAACTACAGGAAAAGTGCCGCGAGCAGCACATGCCCCTTTGCCTCGCCTTCATTGATCTCACGAAAGCGTTTGACCTGGTCAGTCGAGTGGTCTTTTCAAGCTTTTGAAGAAAATCGGCTGCCCCCCAAGACTATCAGCTGTCATCGAGTCTTTTCACGAGGATATGCATAGTACTGTGTGCTATAATGGTGCCACTTCAGAGCCTTTTAGAATCAGCAGCGGAGTGAAACAGGGATGTGTTTTGGCCCCAACTCTGTTCGGGATCTTCTTCTCGATGTTGCTGACCTATGCCTTCTGCAGATCTGAAGAAGGGGTATATCTTCACACAATAGCGACTCGATTTGTATGTGGCAGATGTGACAGAGATTGCCACTCAAGAATCGGCCTGCACAGCCACAGCAGAAAGTGCACGTCATGACCACAACGCTTCCTGGTGCAGACTATCATCTCCTGAGATGTAAAGAGGCCGACGACGAGTTATTTAGTTAGTTAGATAGATAGTTAATTAGTTAGTTAGTTAGACAGATTGTTAGTTATTTAAATAGGAAGCTTCTTTGGTAGGTGGTTAGTTCATTTCGTTAGTTAGTTATTTAGTAAATTGGTTAGTTAGTTAGGAGACTTCTTACTTATGTTGGTAGGTAGTTAGTTCAGTTCGTTCGTTCGGTAGTTAGTTTGTTAGTTAGTCAGTTAGTTAGGTAGTTAGTTAATTAGTTAGTTACTTACTTACTTATGTTGGTAGTTAGTTCATTTCGTTAGTTAGTTAGTTAATTAGTTACTTAGTTACTTACTTAGTTAGATAGTTTGTTAGTTAGTTTGTTCGTAAGTTATTTAGTTATTTAGGTAGTTAGGTTGTTCGTTAGTTAGTTAGTTAGTTCATTAGTTAGTTAATTAGTCAGTTATTTAGTTTGTTAATTTGTTTAAATTAGTTAGTTAATTAGTTAGTTTGTTAGTCAGTTACTTAGATAGATAGATAGATAGTTAGTTAGTTAGTTGGTTATTTAGTTAATTATTTAGTTAGTTAGTTTGTTAGTTAATTAGTTAGTTAGTCAGTTAGTTAACTAATTAGTTAGGAGACTTCTTATTTATGTTGGTAGGTAGTTGAGTTCGTTAGTTAGTTCGTTAGTTAGTTAGTTATTAAGTTACTTACTTAGTTAGTTAATAAGTTATTAAGTTATTTAGTTGGTTAGTTAGTTATAAGTTAGTTATTTAGTTAGTTAGTTAGTCATTAGTTAGTTAGTCAGTTAGTTAGTTAGCTAGTTACTTACTTATGTACTTAATTCCTGATATAGTTAGTCAGTTAGTTAGTTAGTTAGTTAGTTAGTTAGTCAGTTTATTAGTTAGCTAGTTACTTACTTACTTACTTACGTACTTACTTACTTAGTTCCTGAGACAGTTAGTTAGTTAGTTAGTTAGTTAATTAGTTAGATAGTTAGTTAGTTAGTTAGTTAGATAGTTAGGTAGATTGTTAGTTAAATAGGAAGCTTCTTTGGTAGGTAGTTAGGTCAGTTCTTTAGTAAGTTAGTTAGTAAGTTGTTTGATTAGTTAGCAGAGTTCTTACTTATGTTGCTAGGTAGTTAGTTAAGTTCGTTCGTTAGTTCGTTCGTTAGTTAGTTACTTACTTACTTACTTAATCAGTCAGATAGTTAGTTAGTTAGTTAGCTAATTAGTTAGGAGACTTCTTATTTATGTTGGTAGGTAGTTGAGTTTGTTAGTTAGTTAGTTAGTTAGTTAGTTAGTTAGTTACTTATGTTGGTAGGTAGTTAGTTCATTTCGTTAGTTAGTTAGTTAGGAGACTTCTTACTTATGTTGGTAAGTAGTTGAGTTCGTTCGTTCGTTAGTTAGTTAGTTGGTTAGTTAATTAGTTAGTTAATTAGTTAGTAAGTTAGTTAGTTAGTCAGTTAGTTAGTTAGTTAGTTTAGTAAATAGTTAGTAAGTTAATTAGTTATAGATTCGTTAGTTAGTAATTTGTTAAATTTTTTAATTAGTTGTTTAGTTAGTTAGTCAGTTTTTAGTTTGTTAGTTATTTACTTAGTCAGTTAGTTAGCTAGTAGTCAGTGAGTTTGTTCGTTATTTTTTCATTTAGTTAGTTAGTGAGTTAGTGAGTTACTGTAGTGAGTGAGTGAGTTAGTTAGTTAGTTAGTCAGTTAGATAGTTAGTTAGTTAGACAGATTGTTAGTTAAATAGGAAGCTTGCTTGGTAGGTAGTTAGTTCAGTTCGTTTGTTAGTTAGTTGGTAAGTTGGTTATTTAGTTAGGAGACTTCTTACTTATGTTGATAGGTAGTTAGTTCAGTTCGTTCGTTCGTTAGTTAGTAAGTAATTAGTTAGTTAGTTAGTTAGTTAGGTATGTAGGTGGTTAGTTAATTAGTTAGTTAGTTAGTTAGTAACTTACGAACTTACTATGTTGGTAGGTAGTTAGTTCATTTCGTTAGTTAGTTAATTAGTTAGTCAGTTAGTTAGCTAGCTAGCTAGTTAGTTATAGTTAGTTAGTTAGTTAGTTATTCAGTTATTCAGTTAGTTAGTTAGTTAGTAAGTTAGCTAGTTAGTTAGGAGACTTCTTACTTATGTTGGTAGGTAGTTCAGTTCGTTCGTTCGTTCGTTCGTTAGTTAGGTAGTTAGTTAGTTACTAAGTTAGTAGGTTAGTTAGTTAGTTAATTTGTTTGTTAGTTATTTAGATAGGTAGTTAGTTAAATAGGTAATTAGTAAGGTAGATAGTTAGTTAGCTACTTAGTTAATCAGGTACTTATTTAGTTAGTTATGTAGTTAGTTAATTAGTTAGTTAGTTACTTAGTTAATTAGGTAGTTAGTTATTTAGTTAGTACTTAGGTAGTTTGTTAGTTAGTTAGTTGGTTAGTTAGTTAATTAGTTAGATGGTTTGATAGTTAGATAGTTAGTTAGGTAGTTAGTTAGTTAGTTAATTAGTTAGATAGTTTGATAGTTAGATAGTTAGTTAGTTAGTTAGTCAGTTAATTAGTTACTTAGCTAGATAGTTAGATAGTTAGTCAGTTAATTAGTTAGATAGTTAGTTGGTTAGTTAGTTAGTTAGTAACTAGTTATTTAGTTAGTCAGTTAGTCAGATAGTAGTTAGTTAAATTTAACAAATTACTAATTAGTTAGTCAGTTAGTCAGATAGTTAGTTATTTAAATTTAACAAATTACTAACTAACGAATCTATAACTAATTAAGATTGAACGGATCAGAAGCAGCTTTGACCCTGATACACCATGCCCCACTGATGCTGTTGTGTTCTCTGGTACACAGCTAGAAAATTTTGAGCTTATGTCTGAGGGTTGTGTGAGAGAGATACTGAAGAAAATGCCAAAGAAGTCATGTGACCTTGACCCTATCCCTGCCTCTATCCTATTTGATTGTCTAGATGAAATTACTCCAATTGTCACGTATATTATGAATAAGTCCTTGTCATCTGGTGTTGTGCCTCAGTGCTTTAAGCACGCTCTTGTCAAGCCCCTTCTGAAGAAGGAAAATCTCGACCCAGACTGCTTGAAGAATTATCGTCCAGTTTCCAATCTACCATTCCTATCAAAGGTGTTGGAACGTATTGTACTAGAACAGCTTCTGCAGCATCTGGAATCTCACAACCTGCTAGAGCCATTCCAGTCAGCCTACCGTAAGTGCCATAGCACAGAAACCGCTCTATTGCGTGTGGTCAATGACCTCCTTCAGGCTTCAGACAATGGGAGTGTGTCTATCTTGTCACTGCTTGACTTATCAGCAGCATTTGACACCATAGACCATAGCATCATCATAACGCGGTTGCGTACCACTTTTGGCTGTTCTGGAACGGTTCTGGACTGGTTTACCTCCTATTTGACTGGCCGTACCCAGTCGGTTGTCATTGGCCACAAATCAAATCCATCTGTGCTGAAATGTGGTGTCCCACAAGGTTCTGTCTTGGGACCTGTCCTGTTCACTATGTATACACAACCTCTCAGCGCTATCATTCATCAGTCAGGTCACTCATACCACTTCTTTGCGGATGACACAGCTGCATAGCTCCTCTGCCCCATCAGATTTTGATGCTCTTGCGTGCAGTCTGAGAGATTGTATAGAGGATGTCTCCAAGTGGATGAGTGAAAACAAGCTGAAGATGAATGATGATAAAACTGAGCTTATTGTTACTGGTACTAAGTCAAAGGTCAATCAGGTTACTCATGCCCCCATGTCTATCTCTGGTTGTGATGTATCTTTCTCACAAACTGTTAGAAACCTTGGCTTCTATCTGGATGAAACACTGTCTATGGAAGCCCATGTCAAACAGTTGTGCCGTACTCTGTACTATCAGCTACGCAGAATTGGTAAGATTCGCTCCTTCCTTTCCACTGATGCTACCAACAAGCTTGCTGTCTCTTTCATACTATCTAGACTGGACTATTGTAACTCTCTATTCGCAGGTCTCCATGACAATCAACTATCTAAACTTCAGCGCATACAGAACCACGCGGCTCGCCTTGTTCTCCGCAAGCCCAGGCGTGAGAGTGCAAAATCTCTGCTTAGAACACTTCATTGGCTCCCGGTAAAGGCTAGGATTCAATATAAAGTTGCCTGTCTCTGCTTTCAGTGTATCTATCACGAGAACATGCCATCCTATCTTGCCAACCTCCTGCAGGGTTACAAACCTTCTCGAACGCTCCGCTCTTCTGACACCTCACTGTTGACTGTTCCTCGCTTCTCTCTAGACACCTTTGGTAAAAAATCTTTCTCTGTCTTTGGCCCAAATGTATGGAACTCTCTACCACTGTCTCTCAGAAAAACTAAGTGTTTCTCAACCTTCAAACGGCACCTGAAAACCCACCTCTTTCAAACTCATCTAACCTGAAGAGCCTTAGTTTGCAAGTCTGTCATCAGACTAATCTCTCCTGCCTGTATAACAGTATTTTGTATAAGGGCCTATAGAGCAAGGTGTGTGTGTGCGTGTATGTGTGTGTGTTAGTGTGTGTGTGTGTGTGTGTGTGTGTGTGTGTGTGTGTGTGTGTGTGTGTGTGTGTGTGTGTGCTTGAGTGAGTATGTGTGTGTATCACTGTATGTGTACAGCTGAGGAAGGGATAGGGGAGAAATTGAGTGGGAAAGAGACTGAAATACTTTAAGAAACTTTTTCAAATCTTTGTTTGTATGTAAATTGTGATGTATGATATGCGAATAGTTCATAATTTGTGAGGAATTTTGATTGTCAAGGTATTAATGCTGTAATACTGAAGTTGTAATGTTTTTCCTGTATATGGATTAGAATTTTTCTGTTTTTATCTTCATTCAAAATATTGATTATAATTTTATGTACAACTATTGCATGCATAAACACACACACACGCATGCAAACATAGCACACGCACACACACACACACACACACACTCTCTCTCTCTCTCTCTCTCTCTCACACACACACACACACCACTCACACACACACACACACCACACACACATTCTTACAAACACACGCGCACAGCAACGCACACGCACGCACACACACATGTACACACACACACGTACGCAACCACACACACGCAGCAATATATAAACACAGTATTCCTCTTTATTCATATGAAAAATCTGTTAATCTTTCTTCATTACATAAGTCAGTGTTTAAATTTTAATATTCTGTGGTTTCTTATGTGTCTTCTTACTTGTATAGCTTTAATGTTTGTTGTTATCTTATTGTGTATGTAATTGTGAACATTTTTTTTATCACCTTTTGCCTTTCTTGCGAAATGTAAAGCGCTGGTGAGCATGTTTTTATATGGAATATGCGCTATACAAATAAACATTATTATTATTATTATTAGTGTGTGAGTTAGTTAGTTATTTTGTCTGTTAGTTTGTTAGTAAGTTATTTAGTTATTTAGGTAGTTAGGTTTTTAGTTACTTAGTTCATTAGTTAGTCAGTTAGTTAGTTAGTTATTAGTCAGTTAATTAGTTTGTTAATTTGTTTGTTAGTTAGTTAGTTAGTTCCTTAGTTAGATAGATATATAGTTAGTTAGTTAGTAAGTTTGTTAGTTGGTTAGTTAGTTACTTACTTGGTTACTTACTTATTTAAGAAGTTAGTTATTTAGTTCGTTAGTTAGTTATAAGTTAGTTAGTCAGTTAGTTAGTTAGTTAGTCAGTTAGTTAGCTATTTACTTACTTAGTTCCTGATATAGTTAGTCAGTTAGTTAGTTAGTTAGTTAGTTAGCTAGCTAGTTACTTATTTAGTTCCTGAGACATTTAGTCAGTTAGTTAGTTAGTGAGTGAGTGAGTTAATTAGTTAGTTAGATAGTTAGTTAGTTAGATTGTTAGTTAGTTAAATAGGAAGCTTCTTTGTTAGGTAGTTAGGTTAGTTCGTTAGTAAGTTAGTAAGTTGGTTGGTTAGTTACGAGACTTCTTAATTATGTTGCTAGGTGGTCAGTTCAGTTCGTTCGTTAGTTCGTTCGTTAGTTCGTTCGTTAGTTAGTTAGTTAGTTACTTAAATAGTCAGTTAGGTAGTTATTTAGCTAGTTAGTTAGGAGACTTCTTATTTATGTTGGTAGTTAGTTGAGTTCATTAGTTAGTTTGTTAGTTAGTTAGTTACTTACTTACTTATGTTGGTAGGTAGTTAGTTCATTTCGTTAGTTAGTTAGTTAGTTAGTTAATTAGTTAGTTAGTTGGTTAGGAGACTTCTAACTTATGTTGGCAGCTAGTTCAGTTCCTTCGTTCAGTCGTTCGTTCGTTCGTTAGTTAGTTAGTTAATCAGTTGGTTTGTAAGTTAGTTACTTAGACAGTTATTTAGTTAGTTTGGTACATAGTTAGTTAGTAAGTTAATTAGTTAGTTAGTCAGTTAGCTATTTATTCGTTAGTTAGTTAGTTATTAATTTGTTTAGTTTTTTAATTAGTTATTTAGTTAGTTAGTTAGTTAGTTATGTAGTTAGTGAGTGAGGTAGTTAGTAAGATAGTTAGTTAGTTCGTTAGTTAGTTAGTTAGATAGATAGTTAGTTAGTTAGATAGTTAGTTAGTTAGTTAGTTAGTTAGATTGTTAGTTATTTAAATAGGAAGCCTCTTTGGTAGGTAGTTAGTTTAGTTCGTTAGTTAGTTAGTTAGAAAGTTGGTTAGTTAGTTAGGAGACTTCTTACTTATGTTGGTAGTTAGTTAGTTCAGTTCGTTCGTTCGTTAGTTAGTCAGTTAGTTAGTTAGCTAGTTAGGTAGTTTGTTAATTATGTAGTTAGTTAGTTATTTACTTACTTATGTTGGTAAGTAGTTAGTTCATTTCGTTAGTTAGTTAGTTAGTTAGTGAGTTCGTTCGTTAGTTAATTTGTTAGTTGGTTTTGTTTGTAAATTATTTAATTAATTAGGTAGTTAGGTTGTTAGTTAGTTAGTTAGTTCAATAGTTAGTTAGTTAGTCAGTTATTTAGTTTGTTAATTTGTTTAAATTAGTTAGTTAGTTTGTTAGTTACTTAGTTACGTAGTTAGATAGATAGTTAGTTAGTTAGTAAGTTAGTAAATTGGTTAGTTATTTGTTAATTAGTTAGTTAGTTATTTAGTCAGTTAGTTAGCTAATTAGTTAGGAGACTTCTTATTTATGTTGGTAGGTAGTTCAGTTCGTTAGTTACTTCGTTAGTTCGTTCGTTAGTTAGTTAGTTAGCTAGTTGGTTAGTAAGTTACTTGCTTAGTTAGTGAGTTAATAAGTTAGTTAGTTATTTAGTTGGTTAGTTAGTTATAAGTTAGTTAGTTAGTTATTTAGTTAGTTAGTTAGTCAGTTAGTTAGTTACTTACTTAGTTATGTACTTAGTTCCTGATATAGTTAGCCAGTTAGTTAGTTAGTGAATTAGTTAGTTAATTAGTTAGTTAGATAGTTAGTTAGTTAGTTAGTTAGTTGTAGATAGATTGTTAGTTAGTTAAATAGGAAGCTTCTTTTGTAGGTAGTTAGGTAAGTTCGTTAGTAAGTTAGTTAGTAAGTTGGTTGATTAGTTAGATTTCTTACTTATGTTGCTAGGTAGTTAGTTAAGTTCGTTCTTTAGTTCGTTAGTTAGTTACTTATTTACTTACTTACTTTATTAGTCAGTTAGTTAGTTAGTTAGCTAATTAGTTAGGAGACTTCTTTTTTATGTTGGTAGGTAGTTGAGTTTGTTAGTTAGTTCGTTAGTTAGTTAGTTATTTACTTACTTATGTTGGTAGGTAGTTAGTTCATTTCGTTAGTTAGTTAGTTAGTTAGGAGACTTGTTACTTATGTTGGTTGGTAGTTCAGTTCGTTCGTTCAGTCGTTTGTTCGTTAGTTAGTACGTTAGTTTAGTAAATAGTTAGTTAGTAAGTTAATTAGTTAATTAGTCAGTTAGTTATAGATTCATTAGTTAGTAATTTGTTAAATTTTTTAATTAGTTATTTATTTAGTTAGTTAGCTAGTCAGTTAGTTGGTTAGTTAGTTACTTAGTTGGTTACTTACTTAGTTACTTAGGTAGTTTGTTAGTTAGTTAGTTAATTAGTTAGTTAGTTAGTTAATTAGTTAGATCATTTGATAGTTAGATGGTTAGTTAGTCAGTCAGTTAATTAGTTAGTTAGCTAGTTAGTCAGTTAATTAGTTAGTTAGTTAGTTAGTCAGTTAATTAGTTAGTTAACTAGTTAGTTAGGGAGTCAGTTAGTCAGATAGTTAGTTTGTCAGTTAGTTTGTTAGTAAGTTATTTAGTTATTTAGGTAGTTAGGTTGTTAGTTACTTAGTTACTTAGTTCATTAGTTAGTCAGTTAGTTAGTTAGTTGATTAGTTAGTTAGTTAGTTAGTCAGTTAATGAGTTTGTTAATTTGTTTGTTTGTTAGTTAGTTAGTTTGTTACTTATTTAGTTAGATAGATAGTTAGAAAGTTTGTTAGTTGGTTAATTAGTTACTTATTTACTTACTTACTTACTTAGTTAATAAGTTAGTTATTTAGTTCATTAGTTAGTTTATAAGTTAGTTAGTAAGTTAGTTAGTTAGCCACTTCTCAAAATTGCACCATAAGTAATCCATTGTGCAACAGAATTCAGACATGCCGTTTCATGTTTCTTCCTGTTCCCAGGCCTACCAGATTCATGGCACTGGGCAGATTCTACTCCTTTACCTCTTGGCTCTTGCCCTGTGCCTTCTTCAGAACAGGGCTATACCGATATAGCATGGCCACTTCTCAAAATTGCAGAACTCATCTCACTTCCCTTTTCACATCATAGTTGCCTCCCCTCTCCCCACTTCTTACTACTGCTCATAACGACATGGGCATTCCATTTCTTACCCACTGGACGAGGCGGCAGGGAAGTTTTTAGTCCCGTTTTTATTATCCATTGTTTGGTGTCTGTGATCTGTTTGTGACCGTGCGTTCGCGCTTGACAAAGGTTAGTTGGTCGAAAATTTGCGCTTGTTTTGTTTTGTCTCGTTGGATACGCGCTTATATTGGTTTTCTTGTTCTTCTGGTTCATGTTTGCTTGGGCGTGGGCAGTCACACTTGTTTTGGATCTTAGTTAGTTAGTTAGTTATTTAGTCAGTTATTTAGTTAGCTAGTTACTTACTTACTTACTTAGTTCCTGAGACAGTTAGTCAGTTAGTTAGTGAGTGAGTGAGTTAGATTGTTAGTTAAATAGGAAGCTTCTTAATTAGGTAGTTAGGTCAGTTCGTTAGTAAGTTGGTTGGTTAGTTAGGAGACTTGTTAATTATGTTGCTACGTAGTTAGTTCAGTTCGTTCGTTAGTTCGTTTGTTAGTTAGTTAGTTAATTAGTTACTAAATTAGTCAGTTAGTTAGCTAATTAGTTAGGAGACTTCTTATTTATGTTGGTAGGTAGTTGAGTTCGCTAGTTAGTTAGTTGGTTAGTTACTTATGTTGATTGGTAGTTAGTTCATTTCGTTAGTTAGTTAGTTTATAGTTAGTTAGTTAGCTAGTTAGCTAGTTAGTTAGTTAGTTAGTTAATTAGTTAGATTGTTTGATAGTTAGATGGTTAGTTAGTTAGTCAATTAATTAGTTAGTTAGCTAGTTAGTTAGTTAGCTAGTTAGGTAGTTAGTGAGTCAGTTAGTCAGATAGTTAGTTAGTTTGTTAGTTAGTTAGTTAGTTAGTTAGTTGGTTAGTTAGTGAGTGAGTTTGTTAGTTAGTTTGTCAGTTAGTTTGTTAGCAAGTTATTTAGTTATTTAGGTAGTTAGGTTGTTAGTTAATTAGTTCATTAGTTAGTTAGTTGAATAGTTATTTAGTTAGTCAGTTAATTAGTTTGTTAATTTGTTTGTTTGTTAGTTTGTTACTCACTTAGATAGATAGATAGTTAATTAGAAAGTTTGTTAGTTGGTTAGTTAGTTACTTATTTACTTACTTACTTACTTACTTACTTACTTACTTATTAATAAGTTTGTTATTTAGTTCGTTAGTTATAAGTTAGTTAGTAAGTTAGTTAGTTAGCCACTTCTCAAAATTGCACCATAAGTAATCCATTGGGCAACAGAATTCAGACATGCCGTTTCATGTTTCTTCCTGTTCCCAGGCCTACCAGATTCATGGCACTGGGCAGAATCTACCCCCTTACCTCTTGGCTCTTGCCCTGTGCCTTCTTCAGAACAGGGCTATACCGATATAGCATGGCCACTTCTCAAAATTGCAGAACTCATCTCACTTCCCTTTTCACATCATAGTTGCCTCCCCTCTCCCCACTTCTTACTACTGCTCATGATGACATGGGCATTCCATTTCTTACCCACTGGACGAGGCGGCAGGGAAGTTTTTAGTCCCGTTTTTGTTATCCATTGTTTGGTGTCTGTGATCTGTTTGTGACCGTGCGTTCGCGCTTGACAAAGGCTAGTTGGCCGAAAATTTGCGCTTGTTTTGTTTTGTCTCGTTGGATACGCGCTTATATTGGTTTTCTTGTTCTTCTGGTTCATGTTTGCTTGGGCATGGACAGTCACACTTGTTTTGGATCTTAGTTAGTTAGTTATTTAGTCAGTTATTTAGTTATAAATATAATAATAATTACAATATTTATATAGCGCAAAATCTTGATAAAAACAAATCTAAGCGCTGAAGCAGACACACACGCAAGCACGCACGCACGCACGCACGCACACACACGCACGCACACACACACACACACACACACACACACACACACACACCCACACACACGCATGGCTATAAATGGGGAGAAAGAATAAAAGCAATAAAAGCAAGAATAAAAGCAATGGAAAATTATAGAGAGCATAGCATATACAATTATATATTATAACCATGTGATTCCCTCCGAGCGGAGACAGGCTGCAGAGGGGGGGGGGGGGGGGGTTTGAGTGAGGTTAGGATTTTATGCGGAGGAGAAAAGGTGAGTTTTGAGAACGGACTTGAAGGAGACAAAAGTAGGTTGCTGACGGACTGAGAGAGGAAGTTTGTTCCAGGAGAGTGGACCAGAAACAGAGAAGGCTCGTGGACCATAGGTATTGAGCTTAGTGCGTGGAAAGCGAAAAGTCAGAGGATCAGAGGCAGAGCGGAGGGTACGTGAGGGAACATAGATCTCAAGTAGGCTTGACAGGTAATCGGGGGCTGCGTTATTGAGGCTTTTGTAGCACATGGTGTCTAGTTTGTACTGTATGCGCTTTGATACAGGGAGCCAGTGAAGTTGTGCCAGGAGAGGAGATATGTGGTCAGCTTTTTTCTTTTTGAGTACAAGGCGTGCAGCATTGTTTTGAATGCGCTGTAGGATGTGAATGGTGGAGGCAGGAAGACCAGACAGGAGTGAATTGCAATAGTCAATGCGAGCCATTATGAAGGAGAGAACGAGTTTTGCAGTTGTTTCGACAGAGAGATACTTCCTGATCAGCCTTATACGATGGAGATGATAGTAGCAAGATCTGGCAGTTTGAGAAACAAAGTTATTCATGGAGAGGGTAGAGTCAATGCAGACACCAAGGTTTTTAGCTGAATCAGAAATTGGGACTGATTTGTTACATAATGGGAGAGAAAGAGGAGGCAGCTGAGAAAGTTTCTGACGGGTGCCAATGAGGATAGCTTCTGTTTTGTCGTCATTAAGCTGAAGTCTATTGTGTGTCATCCAGTTCTTAATGTCCGAGTAACACTCAGTGGTGCGAGTCAACAGGCGCTGTATATTATCAGGTGAGTCACTGTCTTGAAGTTGGGTGTCATCAGCATAGAAGTGGTGTTTTATAGAATGGGAGTTGATGATGGTGGACAGGGGGGAGGTGTAAAGAGTGAAAAGAACAGGGCCAAGGACAGATCCTTGTGGAACACCACAGGTCAGGTATGCAGGTTGAGAGTAAGTGCCATTGATGAGAATGGTTTGTTTTCTGTTTGATAGGTATGAAGTGAACCAAGACAGAGCAATGTCAGAGATGCCAAAAGTATGATGAAGTCTAGAAAGGAGAATACCATGATCAATGGTATCAAAGGCTGCAGACAGATCAAGGAGTGTGAGGAGAGAGATTGCCAGTATCAGTTGCAAGGAGGAGATTGTTGAGAATGTGTAGTAGGGCAGTTTCAGTGCTATGGCACTGGCGGTAGGCTGACTGGAAAGGATTGAGGAGATTGTTGGCAGACAGGTGAGAGTTCAGCTGGTTGAGGACGACTTTTTCAAGGAGTTTTGACAAGAAAGAGAGATTAGAGATAGGCCGGTAATTTTTCAGTTCATTTGGATCTAAATTATGTTTCTTGAGGAGAGGGTGAACAATAGCAGACTTGAAAGAATCTGGGACAGTTCCAGTTTGAAGAGAAGTGTTGATGATGTCAGTGATGAATGGGAGGAGAGTAGGGAGACAGTCGGCTTAGAAAGAACCTGGAAGAGGATCCAGTTCGCAGGTTTTGAACGACATGGATCTGATTGTGTTGAGAATTTCTTCTTGTGAGACTGGGGTAAAAGTAGTAAGAGGTGTGCCAGAGAAGGAAGGGTCAGGTGGGCATGGTTGACAGGGTGTCCTGTCAAGCCTGTCACGAAGAGTTTGTATTTTGGTGGTGAAATAGTTGGAGAATACAGATGGGAGTTCTTCATTTGTATGTTTTGTTGGGAGAGGTAAATCTTTTCGTGTGCCAAGGAAATGATTCATGGTTGTAAAGAGTTCTTTTGAAGAAGAGGCATTCAGGATTTTGGTTTGGAAATAGCTTGTTTTTGCAGATGCAATGAGGGTGGATACTTTTGTTTTAGAGGCTTGGAAAAGTTGCCTGTGTACAGTGAGTTTGGATTTGCGCCAACGGCGCTCTGCTCTGCGGCGGGCACGTTTTGCACAGGCGATCTCATGAGTGAGCCAGGGGGTAGGGGGGCGGTCAGGTAAAAGACGGGTTGTGGCTGGAGCATGAGTGTCCAGAAGATGGTGGAGAGTAGTATAGAATTCATCGGCAAGGTTATGTGACTTTTCAGAAAGGAGATGGGAGGCATCAGATGAAAATGTGGAGAGGTCGATAGATTTGAGATTGCGTCGAGTCACTGTGCGCATGGTACGGGAAGGAGGAGAAATGTCGAGAGAACAGAGAATTGCAGAGTGGTCAGATGGAAGGGCTGAAGTTAGATGGGTAGAAAGAACTAAGCAGTTGTCAGTAGCGGAATTGTGGTGATCACGAGAAATGATCCAGTCAAGAATGTGACCTTTTTGATGGGTTGGTTCAGAAATGTGTTGAGTCATATTGTGATTGGACAGAGAGTTGATGATATGTCTTGTGTCATAGTTAGCTAGTACTTACTTACTTAGTTCCTGAGACAGTTAGTTAGTGAGTGAGTGAGTGAGTTAGTTAGTTAGTTAGTTAGATTGTTAGTTAAATAGGAAGCTTCTTAATTAGGTAGTTAGGTCAGTTCGTTAGTAAGTTAGTAAGTTGGTTGGTTAGTTAGGAGACTTGTTAATTATGTTGCTACGTAGTTAGTTCAGTTCGTTCGTTAGTTCGTTTGTTAGTTAGTTAGTCAGTTAGTTAATTAGTTACTAAATTAGTCAGTTGGCTAATTAGTTAGGAGACTTCTTATTTATGTTGGTAGGTAGTTGAGTTCGTTAGTTAGTTAGTTAGTTACTTATGTTGGTTGGTAGTTAGTTCATTTCGTTAGTTAGTTTATAGTTAGTTAATTAGTTAGATCGTTTGATAGTTAGATGGTTAGTTATTTAGTCAGTTAATTAGTTAGTTAGCTAGTTAGTTAGTTAGCTATTTAGTTAGTTAATTAGTTAGTGAGTCAGTTAGTCAGTTAGTTAGTTAGTTAGTTGGTTAGTTAGTTAGTGAGTGAGTTAGTTTGTTAGTTAGTTTGTCAGTTTGTTAGCAAGTTATTTAGGTAGTTAGGTTGTTAGTTACTTAGTTCATTAGTTAGTTGAATAGTTAGTTAGTCAGTTAATTAGTTTGTTAATTTGTTTGTTTGTTAGTTAGTTAGTTTGTTAGTTATTTAGTTAGATAGATAGATAGTTAATTAGAAAGTTTGTTAGTTGGTTAGTTAGTTACTTATTTACTTACTTACTTACTTAGTTAATAAGTTAGTTATTTAGTTCGTTAGTTAGTTATAAGTTAGTTAGTAAGTTAGTTAGTTAGCCACTTCTCAAAATTGCACCATAAGTAATCCATTGTGCAACAGAATTCAGACATGCCGTTTCATGTTTCTTCCTGTTCCCAGGCCTACCAGATTCATGGCACTGGGCAGATTCTACTCCCTTATCTCTTGGCTCTTGCCCTGTGCCTTCTTCAGAACAGGGCTATACCGATATAGCATGGCCACTTCTCAAAATTGCAGAACTCATCTCACTTCCCTTTTCACATCATAGTTGCCTCCCCTCTCCCCACTTCTTACTACTGCTCATGACGACATGGGCATTCCATTTCTTACCCACTGGACGAGGCGGCAGGGAAGTTTTTAGTCCCGTTTTTATTATACATTGTTTGGTGTCTGTGATCTGTTTGTGACCGTGCGTTCGCGCTTGACAAAGGCTAGTTGGCCGAAAATTTGCGCTTGTTTTGTTTTGTCTCGTTGGATACGCGCTTATATTGGTTTTCTTGTTCTTCTGGTTCATGTTTGCTTGGGCGTGGCAGTCACACTTGTTTTGGATCTTAGTTAGTTAGTTATTTAGTCAGTTATTTAGTTAGCTAGTTACTTACTTAGTTCCTGAGACAGTTAGTCAGTTAGTTAGTTAGTGAGTGAGTGAGTTAGATTGTTAGTTAAATAGGAAGCTTCTTAGTTAGGTCAGTTCGTTAGTAAGTTAGTAAGTTGATTGGTTAGTTAGGAGACTTGTTAATTATGTTGCTACGTAGTTAGTTCAGTTCGTTCGTTAGTTCGTTTGTTAGTTAGTTAGTCAGTTAATTAGTTACTAAATTAGTCAGTTAGTTAGTTAGTTAGCTAATTAGTTAGGAGACTTCTTATTTATCTTAATGTGCACAACAGCCAAACACCTTGTTGTAGAGGGGTCAAATTTTCGACTTTAATGTCTTTCTCAAGTAAAATCAGAATGTCCACTGACAACAAAGCATAGCTATTTAAAACATGGAATTTGTGATGAAAGTTCATATCAATGATAAAAGTGATCAAGTGATTAGTGTTAAATCTACATGTCTCTTGCCTGTCTCAAACGAACATGTTCACATTTATCATGAATTTTTCTAACATACATGTTTCCGCCGTTAGTAGACTTCTTATTTATGTTGGTAGGTAGTTGAGTTCGTTAGTTAGTTAGTTACTTATGTTGGTTGGTAGTAAGTTCATTTCGTTAGTTAGTTAGTTTTATAGCTAGCTAGTTAGTTTAGTTATTTAGTTAGTTAGTTGGTTTGGAGACTTCTTACGTATGTTGGTAGCTAGTTCAGTTCGTTCGGTCGTTAGTTAGTTAGTTAGTTAATTAGTTAGTTAGTTAGTAAGTTAGTTAGTTAGGTACTAGTTATCAGTTAGTTAGTTTGGTACATAGTTAGTAAGTTAGTTAGTTAGTTAATCAGTTAGTTATTCGTTAGTAATTTGTTTAGTTTTTTAATTAGTTATTTAGTTAGTTAGTCAGTTAGCTAGTAGTCAGTCAGTTAGTTAGTTCGTTCGTTATTTTTTTAATTTAATTAGTGAGTGAGTGAGTGAGTGAGTGAGTGAGTGAGTGAATGAGTTAGTTAGTTATGTAGTTAGTTAGTTAGTTAGTTAGATAGATAGATAGTTAGTTAGTTAGTTAAGTAGTTAGTTAGTTAGACAGATTGTTAGTTATTTAAATAGGAAGCTTCTTTTGTAGGTGGTTAGTTCAGTTCGTTAGTTAGTTAGTTACTAAGTTGGTTAGTTAGTTAGGAGACTTCTTACTAAATTTGGGAGGTAGTTAGTTCAGTTCGTTCGTTAGATAGTTAGTTAGTTAGTCAGTTATTTAGGTACTTAGTTGATTAGTTAGTTAGTTACTTACTTACTTATGTTGGTAGGTAGTTAGTTCATTTCGTTAGTTAGTTAGTGAGTTAGTTAGATAGTTTGTTAGTTAGTTTGTTCATAAGTTATTTAGTTATTTAGGTAGTTCGGTTGTTAGTTAGTTCATTAGTTAGTTAGTTAGTTAGTTAGTAAGATAGTTAGTTAGTTAGTTAATTAGTTAGTTAGTTAGTTAGACAGATTGTTAGTTATTTAAATAGGAAGCTTCTTTGCTATGTAGTTAGTTCAGTTCGTTAGTTAGTTAGTTATTAAGTTGGTTAGTTAGAAGACTTCTTACTTATGTTGGTAGGCAGTTATTTCAGTTCGTTCGTTCGTTAGTTAGTTAGTTAGTTAGTCAGTTAGTTAGTTATTTACTTACTTATGTTGGTAAGTAGTTAGTTCATTTCGTTAGTTAGTTAGTTAGTTAGATAGTGAGTTCGTTAGTTAGTTTGTTAGTTAGTTTGTTTGTAAGTTATTTAGTTATTTAGGTTGTTAGTTGTTAGTTAGTTCAATAGTTAGTAAGTTAGTTAGTTAGTCAGTTATTTAGTTTGTTAATTTGTTTAAATTAGTTAGTTTGTTAGTTACTTAGTTACTAAGTTAGATAGATAGTTAGTTAGTAAGTTAGTTAATTGGTTAGTTAGTTAGTTAATTAGTTAGTTAGTTATTTAGTCAGTTAGTTAGCTAATTAGTTAGGAGACTTCTTATTTATGTTGGTAGGTAGTTGAGTTCGTTAGTTAGTTCGTTAGTTCGTTCGTTCGTTCGTTAGTTAGTTAGTTAGTAAGTAAGTTACTTGCTTAGTGAGTTAATAAGTTAGTTAGTTATTTAGTTGGTTAGTTAGTTATAAGTTAGTTATTTAGTTAGTTACTTAGTCAGTTAGTTAGTTAGCTAGTTACTTACTTACTTATGTACTTAGTTCCTGATATAGTTAGTCAGTTAGTTAGTGAGTTAGGTAGTTAATTAGTTAGTTAGTTAATTAGTTAGTTTGTTAGTTAATTATTTTTAGTTTTTTTAGATAGATTGTTTTTAGTTAAAAAAGGAATTCTTTTTTATAGTTAGGCGGGTTTTTTAGTAAGTTAGTTGTAATTTTTTATTGTAATTTTTTTGTTTTAGGATTAAATTGTTTTTTTTTTAGTTACTTTGAGTTTTTTTGTATTTTAGTAATTTTTTGTTAGAGATTCTTTTTTATTTGGGAGGTATTATTTTTAGTTTTGTTTTTTTTAGTTATTTCTTCTTTTTTTAGTTGGTGGTTTATTTGTTAGTTAGTTATAAGTTAGGAGTGTTTTAGTTTGGGTTTGGGAGTTGTTGTTCTTGGGGTTTGTTTGTTGTTAGTATTAGTTTTAAATTTTTATTAAATTTTTTAGTTGTAAGTTAGTTATTAGTTTTTTAAAAGATAGTTAGTTCTTAGTTTTGTTAATTGGTTAGTTAATTAGTTTTTTTTATCACTTAATTTTGTAATTGTTAGGGTTTTTTTATTTTGGATAGTTGAGTTTTACTAGTTGTTGTTCGTTTTCTTCGTTTTGTTTTCGTTGTTAGTTAGTTATAAATATTTTAGTTTAGTTAATATTATTAGTTATTTAGTTGGTTGTTATTATAAGTTTTGTTTGTCATATTGTTATTGTTATTAGTTTTTCTTATTTTTGTATTATTCCGTATAGTTTTTTTTTGTTAGTGGTTTTTTTTAGTTTTAGAGTTTTTTACTTACTTATTTGGTATTTAGTTTTTTGTTAGTTATTTTGTTTTAGTTAATTAGTTAGTTTGTTTTTGTTAGGAATTCTTACTTATGTTGGTAAATAGTTGATTTTTTTTTTGTTGTTATTGTTAGTTATTTTAAAATTGTTAGTTTGTAAATTAGTTAGTTATTAGTAGTTTTTTTTAGGTAAAAGTTTTTGGTTTAGTTTAGTTTTTGAAGTTAGTTATAGTTGGGTTGAAATTTTTAAAATTTTTTTTTATTTGCTAGTAGTAAGTTATTGTTATTGTTGTTAGTTAGTTATTTCTTTATTTTTTCATTTATTAGTTAGTTGGTTAGTAGTAGGGTTTTTAGATTTTTAGTTAGTTGTTATTTTTATTAAAATAAACTTTTTGGTAGGGAGTATTCATTCGTTTTTAGTTAAAATTGGTAATTTGGGGATTTATTGGAAATTTTTTACTTTTGTTGGTATTCGTTCGTCGCGTTTTCGTTTTTTTAGTAATAGTTAGTTATTATTACCAGTTTTAATTAGTTTTTTAGTTTTTGGTTTTTGTTTTAACTATTATGTTGTAGTAGTTAGTTTTTTTGTTAAGTTTTAATTTTTAGTTATAACTAGTTTGTTAGGTATTAGTTTCTTTAGTTACTTATTAGTTATTTTTTTATTCGTTAGTTATTAGTAATTAGTTAGTTGTTTTTGGCAGTAATTTGTAGTTTTTGTTAGTAAATTTTATTATGTTGTAGGTATGCATTTTTTTTTTCCGGTTGTTGTTCTTTTGTAGTTTTTTGTTAAATTTTGTTAAAATAGTTATTAGTTTTTGTTAGTTAGTTAAATTTTTTTTTTTTGTTATTAGTGGTGTTTGTTATTAAATAGGGTAAATTTTGTTAAAAGGTAGATATTATTAGTATTATTTACTTTTTTAGTTACTTTAGTTTGATCTTGTTTTTTTTAGGTACTTTTTTTAATTTTATTAGTTATTAGGGTTTTTATTGTTAGTTTTTTTTAATTATTCTTAATTAGTTTTTTTTTGATGTTAATTTTGTTAGTTAAAAAGTTTTAATTTTTTAGTTATTTTGTATTTTTCATTAATTTTAATAGTATTATTACCCTTTGTTGGTTAGTTATTAGTTAATGTTAACTAGTGAGTTAATCCCGATGTTATTAGTTTGTTAGATAGTTTTGTTAGTTATTTTTTTAGTTTGTTATAAATAGTTAGGAGTGGTTAGTTATTTAGTTGTTTTGTAGATTTTGTTTTTGTAAGTTTTTTATTATTTTAGGTTTTTTAATTTTTTTCATTTTTGTATTGTTGTTAATTAGTAGTTAAAGTTTGTTAATTTGTTTTTTGGTTTTTTGTTATTAGTTAAATTCTTTTATAGATAGATAGTTATTTTTAAATTTTTATTTGGTTAGTTAGTTAATTTTTTTATTTTAGTTAAAAAGTTTTATTAATTGTTTTTTATTATAAATTTTTTAAAAGGGGTTGTTTTGAGACTTCTCAAAAAAAAAATAAATAATCATTCGCCGTTCGAAACCGTTTTTTTTCTTCCTGTTCCCCGCCACCTTCTTGGCCCGGGAGAATTATTTATTTGGTTTTGTGTGTTTTTAGAAAATTTTAGTATAGATGGATTTAAAATTGAAACTATCTATTTTTTTACACTAGTTGTTTATTTTACTATGTATGAGAAAGGATTTTATTTTTAATAACAGGGGAGGGAAGTTTTTTAGTCCCGTTTTTTTTTTTTATCCCTTGTTGGTGTTTTATTTTTTGTGAGTGGTTGGTTGAAAAGGATTTGCCCCAAAATTGGTTGTTTTGTTTTGTTCGTTGGTTTGGTTTAAAAGGGGTTTTTTGTTTTTTGTTCTTTTGTTGGGGGGTTCCAAATTGTTTTGGGGTTTATTAGTTTGTTGTTATTTAGTTTATTTAGTTAGTAGTTAAAATTTTTACTTACTTACTTATTTTTAGAAGTTAGTAGTTTAGTTAGTGAGTATTAGTTAGTAATTGTTTGTTAAATGGAATTTTGAAATTTGGTAGTTAGGAGTTGTTAGTAATTAGAGTTGATTTTTGGTTTAAGAGGAGTTGTTAATTATTTTTTGTTTTAGTTTGTTCTTTTTTTAGTTGTTTTTTTATTTGTTTAGTTAATTAGTTAATAAATTAGTCATTAGTTTGCTAATTTTAGGAGACTTCTTATTTATGTTGGTAGGGTTGAGTTCGTTGTTTTTGTTACTTATTTTTAGTTTTTATTATTTGTTAGTTTTGTTTATAAAAAATTTTTTGATTTCTTTGTTAGGTACTTTTTTTTTATTAGTTTGGAATAGTTAGTTTAATTATTATTTTTTAGTTAGTTTTTCATTAGTTATTAGCAATTTGTTGAGTTTTTTTAAAAGTTTTTAGTTAGTTGTTTTTTAGTTTGGGAGTTATTTTGCTAGAGTCGTAGTTAGGATTCGTTGTTATATTTTTTATTTAAGAGTATAGTAGTTAGTATTGAGTTTTTTATGTATTATTAGTTAGTAGTATTTTTATTATTAGCATTGTTAATATTTTTAGGAACTTCTTTTTAGGGGGTTTGTTAGTTGTTAGTGTTTTATTTTAAAGTTGGTTTTATTTCTTCTTACTAATTTGGGAGGGTTATTTTATTCTTTTAATTTGTTAGTTTTAGGGTTGTCCATTTATTTTTTTTGGTACTTAGTTTTTTAGTTAAAATTTGTTAAATTTGTTTGTTAGTAGTTTAAAATTTTGTTATTTAGAAAAAAGTTTTTAATATAGTTTGTTAGTTATTTTGACAGTTGTAATTTTTAAATGGAATTTTGCTTAGTTATTCATCTTAGTTAGTTATAAGTTTGGTTAGTTAGTCAGAAGCTTTTTCTTATGTTGGTAGTAAATTTTGTTGTTGTTGTTTGTTTTTAGTTATAAATTAGTTTTTTAGGTAGTTTGTTATTTTAAAAGGTGTTTGTTTGTTTTTTTATTATTTGTTGTTGTAGTGTTTTTTTTAGGTTATTAGTTTTAGATAGTATTTGTTGTTTTTTTTGTTGTAAGTTTATTTTTTTATTTAGGTAGTTATTGTTAGTTGTTAGTTAAAAATTGTTTAAATTATTAGTCGTTTTTATTTGTTAATTTGTTTAAATTGTTAGTTTTTTTATTTTATTACTAGTTAATAACTTATTTTTAGTTAAAAGGGGATTTTTAGTTAAATTTGTTAGTTTTTGTCATTAGTTAGCTAATTAGTTTGGAGACTTTTTATTTAAATTTTTAGGGAGGAGTTCGTTGCTTTTTTTCAAATTTGTTGTTTCCCCTTAGTTAGTTGTTATTGGGGATGTTAGTTGTTATTAGTTTTTAGTAAGTTTTGTAGTTTTGGTTAATAGTTTGTTAGTGTAGTTAGTTAGTTAGTTAGTTAGTCAGTTAGTTTGTTAGTTAGGTATTGGTTAATTAGGTAGTAGTTAGTTACTTACTTTACTTACTTACGTTGGTAGGTAGTTAGTTCATTTCGTTATAGTTAGTTAGTTCGTATTTTGTTAGTTAGTTAATTTGTTTAGTTAGTTAATTAGTTATAGTATAGGTAGTTACTTAGTTAGTTAGTTAATTAGTTAGTCAGTTGTTTGTATTTAAATAGGATAGCTTCTTTGTAGGTGTTAGTTCAGTTACTTAGTTTTTATTTAGTAATTGTTGGTTAGTTAGTTAGTGAGACTTGCTTACTTATGTTGGTAGGTCAGTTAGCTTCAGTTATCGTTCGTTCGTTATTTAATAAAGTTAGTTAGTAGTAGTTAGTTAGTTCAGTTTAGTTTGTTAGTTAATTAGTTGGTTAATTAGAGAATCTACTTAGTTTAGTATTACTTTATTATGTTGGTAGGTTAGTTCATTCGTTAGTTAGTTAGTTTTTTAGATTAAGTTAGTTAGTTGTTAGTTTAGTTTGTTAAGTTACTTAGTTATTTGGTAGTAGGTTGTTTGTTAGAGTTTAGTTCATTAGTTTGTTAGTCAGTTATTTAGTTTGTTAATTTGTTTAAATTAGTTAGTAGTTAGTTTGTTTAGTTAGTTACTTAGTTGTCGTAGTTAGTTTTAGGTAATAGTTTGTTAGGTAAGTTAATTAGTTAGTTAGTCAGTTAGTATTTATTCGTTAGTTTAGTTAGTAATTGAGTTTTAGTTTTTTGGTATTAGTTATTAGTTAGTAGTGTTAGTTAGTTAGTGTTAGTTTAGTCAGTTAGTTAGTTAGTAGTATTTGTTAATTAGTTGTTAGTTATTTTTAATTTACTTAGATAGATAGATAGATAGTTAGTTAGTTAGTAAGTTAGTTTTGTTGGTTAGTTAGTTAGTTAATTAGTCAGTTATTTATTAGTTAGTCAGTTAGTTAGCTAATTTGTTAGGAGACTTCTTATTCATGTTGTAGGTAGTTGAGTTCGTTAGTTAGTTCGCTAGTTATTTATTAGTAAGTTACTTAGTTAATAAGTTAGTTATTTAGTTGGTTAATTAGTTATTAGATAGTTAGTTAGTTAGTTAGTTAGTTTGTTAGATAGATTGTTAGTTAGTTAAATAGGAAGCTTCTTTGTAGGTAGTTAGGTCAGTTCGTTAGTAAGATAGTTAGTAAGTTGGTTGGTTAGTTAGAGACTTCATGATTATGTTGCTAGGTGGTTAGTTCAGTTCGTTCGTTAGTTCGTTCGTTAGTTAGTTAGTTACTTACTTAATAGTCAGTTAGTTAGTTAGCTAATTGTTAGGGACTTCTTATTTATGTTGTAGGTAGTTGATTCGTTAGTTAGTTGGTTAGTAGTAGTTATTATTTACTTACTTATGTTGGTAGTAGTTAGTTTCGTTTCGTTAGTAGTTAGTTAGTTAGTTAGTTAGTTAGTTAGTTGTTAACTTCTTACTATGTGTAGCTAGTTCAGTTCGTTTCGTTGGTTGTGTTAGTTTAGTTATTTTAGATAGTTATTTAATTAGTTATATTTGATGTTAGATAGTTAGTTAGTTAGTAGTTAATTAGTTAGTTAGTGTTAAGTTAAGTTAGTAATTCGTTAGTTAGTAAGTTAGTTAGTTACTTAGTTAGTTTGGTACATAGTTTGTTAGTAGTTAATTAGTTAGTTAGTCAGTTAGCTATTTATTCGTTAGTTAGTAATTTGATTAGTTTTTAATTATTATTATTTAGTTTATTAGTTATTAGTTAGTTAGCAGTTAGTCAGTTAGTTAGTTCGTTCGTTATTTTAAAATTTAATTAGTTAGTGAGTAGTGAGTGATGAGTAGTTAGTTAGTTAGTAGATAGTTAGCTAGTTAGTTAGTTAGTTAGTTATTAGTTATAGTTAGTTAGTTAGTTAGACAGATTGTTATTATTTAAATAGGAAGCTTCTTTGGTAGTAGTTAGTCATTGTTAGTTAGTTAGTAAGTTGGTTAGTTATGAACTTCTTACTTATGTTGGTAGTGTTAGTTCATTCGTTCGTTTGTTAGTTATTAGTTAGTTATAGTTAGTTAGTTAGTTGTTAATTAGTGTAGAGTTCTTATTTAGTGTAGTTAGGTATTAGGTTGTATTTAGTTTAGTTATTAGTTTAGTTAGTTGTTATCAGTTATTTAGTTTGTTAATTTGTTTAAATTAGTTAGTTGGTAGTTAGTTTGTTAGTTTATTAATTTGTTAATTAGTTAATTAGATAGATAGTTTAGTTAGTAAGTTAGTTAGTTAGTAAGTTAGTAGTTATTAGTTATGTTATAAGTTAATTAGTTATTAGTTAGTTAGTTATAGTTAGTTAGCTAATTAGTTAGGAGACTTCTTATTTATGTGGTAGTAGTTGAGTTCGTTAGTTTTAGTAGTTAGTTATCTAGTTAGTATTGTTAGCAGTTAGTCAGTTAATTAGTTAGTTAACTAGTTAGTTAGTCAGTTAGTCAGATAGTTAGTTAGTTAGTTAGTGAGTGAGTGAGTTAGGTAGTTAGTTATTTGTAGTAGTTTGTTTGTAAGTTATTTAGTTATTTAGTTAGTTAGGTTGTTAGTTACTTAGTTCATTAGTTAGTTAGTTAGTCAGTTAGTTAGCTAATTAGTTAGGAGACTTCTTATTTATGTTGGTAGTAGTTGAGTTCGTTAGTTAGTTCGTTAAGTAGTTAGTTAGTTATAATTAGTTAGTTAGGAAGTTAGTCAGTTAATTAGTTAGTTAGTTATAGTTAGTTGTTAGTCCATTAGTCAGATAGTTAGTTAGTTAGATAGTTATTAGTTAGTGAGTGAGTGAGTTAGTTGGTGGTTAGTTATTTTGTCAGTTATTTAGTTATTTAGGTAGTTAGGTTGGTAGTTACTTAGTTCATTAGTTAGTCAGTTAGTTAGTAAGTTAATTAGTTTGTTAATTTGTTTGTTTGTTAAGTTTAGTTAGTTAGTTCCTTAGTTAGTTAGATAGATAGATAGTTAGTTTAGTTTAGTTAGTTATTACTTACTTACTTAGTCAAGAAGTTATTTAGTTATTATAGTTCGTTATTATTAGTTAGTAGTAGTTAGTTAGTTAGTTAGTCAGTTAGTTAGCTAGTTACTTACTTACTTAGTTCATGATATAGTTAATCAGTTAGTTAGTTAGTTAGTCAGTTATTTAGTTAGCTAGTTACTTACTTACTTATTACTTACTTAGTTCGTGAGACAGTTACAGTTAGTTAGCTAGTGAGTGAGTGAGTTAATTAGTTTAGATAGTTAGTTAGTTAGTTAGTTAGTTAGTTAGATAGATTGTTAGTTATTAAATAGGAAGCTTCTTTGTTAGGTAGTTAGGTCAGTTCGTTAGTAATAGTTAGTAAGTTGGTTGGTTAGTTAGGAGACTTCATATTATGTTGCTAGGTGGTTAGTTCAGTTCGTTCGTTAGTTCGTTAGTTAGTTAGTTAGTTACTTTAATTAGTCAGTTATTTTAGCTAATTAGTTTAGGAGACTTCTTATTTATGTTGGATGTAGTTGAGTTCGTTAGTTAGTTGTTAGTTATTATTACTTACTTACATGTTGGTAGTAGTTAGTTCATTTCGTTAGTTAGTTAGTTAATTAGTTAGTTTAGTTAGTTAGTTGTTAGGAGAACTTCTTACTTATGTTGGTAGCTAGTTCATTCGTTCGTTCAGTCGTTCGTTCGTTCGTTACTAGTTAGTTAGTTATTTAATAAGTTAGTTTAGTTACTTTGTTAGTCAGTTATAATAGTTAGTTAGTAATTATTAGTAGTTAGTCAGTTTACATTATTTCGTTAGTTAGTTTTGTAATTTGTTTAGTTTTTAATTAGTTAGTTTAGTTAGTTAGTTAGTTATTAGTTAGTTATTTAGTTAGTCAGTTAGTTACTAGTAGTCAGTCAGTTAGTTAGTTCGTTCGTTATTTTTATTTTAGTTAGTATTGAGTATTAGTTAGTTAGTTATTAGTTATTAGTTAGTTAGTTAGTTAGTTAGTTAATTAGTTAGTATTAGTTAGTTGTATGATTGTTAGTTTATTTAAAATGGAACTTCTTAGGTAGGTAGTTAGTTCAGTTCGTTATTAGTTATTTAGTAAATTGGTTGTAGATAGTTAGAGTTCTTTCTTATGTTTAGTATTACTTCAGTTTATTAAGTTAGTTATATTAGTCATTATTTAGTTAATATTAGGAGACTTCTATTTATGTTGATTAGTTAGTTCGTTAGTTAGTTAGTTTAGTTTATTATATTCTTACTTATGTTGTAGTTTTAGTTAGTTCATTTGTTAGTTAGTTAGTTAAGTTAGTTAGTTAGTTAGTTAGTTAGTTTTATTGGTTAGGAGACTTCTTATTATGTTGGTAGTAGTTAGTTTCGTTGTTAGTTCGTGTTCGTTAGTAGTTAGTTAGTTTTATAGTTAGTTAATAGTTAGTTAGTAGTTAGTTAGTCAGTTAGTTAGTTAGTTTGGTAGCATAGTTATTTAGTTAAGTTAATTAGTTAGTTAGTAGTTAGCTATTTTTGTTAGTTAGTTAGTAATTTTTTAGTTTTTTAATTAGTTATTATTAGTTAGCTATTAGTTAGTTAGTTAGTTATTTTAGTTAGTAGTTAGTACTAGTAGTCAGTAGTTAGTTAGTTGTTGTATATTTTTTAAATTAGTTATTAGAGTTAGTAGTTAGTTAGTTATTAGTTAGTTAGTGTAGTCAGTTATAGTTAGTTGTATTATTTATGGAATTATTAGTTAGTAGTTTTAGTTATTATTAGTTATTATTTTGTAAGTTATTTAGAATTTATTTTAGGTAGTTAGTTAGTTAGTTACTTAGTTAGTTAGTTAGTTAGTATAGTTAGTCAGTTAGTTAGCTAATTAGTTAGGAGACTTCTTATTTATTTGGTAGTAGTTAGTTACGTTAGTTCGTTGTTAGTTAGTTATATAGTTAAGTTAGTTAGTAGTTATTAGTTAGTTATAGTTATTAGTTAGTTAGTAGTTAGTTAGTTAGTTAGTTAGGAGACTTCTTACTTATGTTGGTAGTAGCTCAGTTCGTTCGTTCGGTCGTTTGTTCGTTAGTTAGTACGTTACTTAGTTAATTAGTTAGTTAGTTAAGTTAGTTAGTTATTAGTCAGTTAGTTAGTTAGTTTAGTAAATAGTTAGTTAGTTAGTAATTTGTTAATTATTAGTCATTTAGTATAGTTAGTTAGTAATTGTTAAGTTTTTTAATTAGTTATTTAGTTAGTAGTTAGTTAGTTAGTAGTCTCAGTCAGTTGGTTAGTTCGTTCGGTATTTTTTCATTTAGTTAGTTAGTGAGTTAGTGAGTGAAGTGAGTAGTTAGTTAATTATAGTTAGTTCGTTAGATAGTTAGTTAGTTAGACAGATTGTTAGTTAGTTAAATAGGAAGCTTCTTTGGTAGGTAGTTAGTTCGTTAGTTAGTTAGTTACTTATTATTATGTTAGTATTAGTTACTTCTTACTTAGTATTAGTATTACTTACAATTATTCAGTTATTTAGCTAATTAGTTAGGAGACTTTTATTTATGTTGGTATGTAGTTGAGTTAGTTCGTTAGTTATAGTTAATTATTTACTTACTTACTTATGTTGGTAGGTAGTTAGTTCATTTCGTTAGTTAGTTAGGTAGGTAGGTAGGTAGTTAATTAGTTTAGTTAGTTAGTTGGTTAGGAGACTTCTTACTTATGTTGGTAGCTAGTTCAGTTCGTTCGTTCGGTCGTTCGTTCGTTCGTTAGCTAGTTAGTTTATTAGTTAGTTAATAAGTTAGTTAGTTAGTTTGGTACATAGTTAGTTAGTAAGTTAATTAGTTAGTTAGTCAGTTAGCTATTTATTCGTTAGTTAGTTAGTTAGTAATTTGTTTAGTTTTTAATTAGTTATTTAGTTATTTATTATTTAGTTTTTTAGTTATTTAGTTAGCTAGTTAGTTAGTTATTTATTTAGTTAGTCAGTTAGCTAGTAGTCAGTCAGTTAGTTCGTTCGTTCGTTATTTTTTTTAATTTAATTGCTTAGTGAGTAAGTGAGTGAGTGAGCGAGTTAGTTAGTTAGTTAGTTAGTTAGTTAGTTATGTAGTTAGTTAGTTAGAGAGATTGTTAGTTATTTAAATAGGAAGCTTCGTTACTTAGTTATTTAGTAAATTGGTTAATTAGTTAGGAGACTTCTTACTTATGTTGGTAGGTAGTTAGTTCAGTTCGTTCGTTAGTTAGTTAGTTAGTTAGTTAGTTAGTTTGTTAGTTAGGTAGTTGGTTAATTAGGTAGTTAGTTAGTTACTTACTTACTTATGTTGGTAGGTAGTTCATTTCGCTAGTTAGTTAGTTAATTAGTTAGTAGTTAGTGAGTAAGTTAGTTTGTTAGTTTGTAAGTGATTTAGTTATTGAGGTAGTTAGGTTGTTAGTTAGTTAGTTAGTTCATTAGTTAGTTAGTTAGTTAATCAGTTATTTAGTTTGTTAATTTGTTTAAATTAATTAGTTAGTTAGTTAGTTAGTTAGTTAGTTTGTTAGTTAGTTACTTAGTTCCTTAGTTAGATAGATAGTTACTTAGATAGATAGATAGATAGATAGATAGATAGGATAGTAGATAGATAGATAGTTAGTTAGTTAGTAAGTTAGTT
This sequence comes from Monoplex corrugatus, assembly GCA_030674185.1. Taxonomy (NCBI): domain Eukaryota; kingdom Metazoa; phylum Mollusca; class Gastropoda; order Littorinimorpha; family Ranellidae; genus Monoplex; species Monoplex corrugatus. The sequence goes on along the minus strand of JAPXFY010000013.1, from coordinate 76,289,596 downwards.
TGTTGGTTAGTTAGTTAGTTAATTAGTTAGTTAGTTAGTTAGTTAGTCAGTTAGTTAGCTAATTAGTTAGGAGACTTCTTATTTATGTTAGTAAGTTACTTACTTAGGTAATAAGTTAGTTATTTAGTTGGTTAGTTAGTTAGTCAGTGAGTTAGCTAGTTACTTACTTACTTATGTACTTAGTTCCTGACAGTTAGTCAGTTAGTTGGTTAGTGAGTTAGTTAGTTAATTAGTTAGGTAGTTTGTTTGTAAGTTAGTTAGTTAATTGGTTAGTTAGTTAGTTAGTTAGATAGATTGTTAGTTAAATAGGAAGCTTCTTTGGTAGGTAGTTAGGTCAGTTCGTTAGTAAGTTAGTGAGTAAGTTGGTTGATTAGTTAGACTTCTTACTTATGTTGCTAGGTAGTTAGTTAAGTTCGTTCTTTAGTTCGTTCGTTCGTTCGTTCGTTAGGTAGTTAGTTACTTACTTTATTAGTCAGTTAGTTAGTTAGCTAATTAGTTAGGAGACTTCTTTTTTATGTAGATAGGTAGTTGAGTTTGTTAGTTCGTTAGTTAGTTACTTAGTTAGTTAGATATTTACTTACTTACTTACTTAGTTATGTTGGTATGTAGTTAGTTCATTTCGTTAGTTAGTTAGTTAGTTAGTTAGTTAGTTAGTTAGTTAGTTAGTTAGTTAGTTAGTTAGGAGACTTCTTACTTATGTTGGTAGGTAGCTCAGTTCGTTCGTTCGGTCGTTTGTTCGTTAGTTAGTACGTTACTTAGTTAATTAGTTAGTTATTAAGTTAGTTAGTTACTTAGTCAGTTAGTTAGTTAGTTTAGTAAATAGTTATAGATTCGTTAGTAATTTGT
>JAPXFY010000013.1:76281250-76286250 GCA_030674185.1 Monoplex corrugatus | reverse complement strand
CACACGCACACACCGACACATACACACATAGACAAACTCACACACACACACAGAGACACACACGCATAAACACACTCAGACTCACACACACACACACACACACACACAACACACACACACACACACACACGCACACACACACACACACACATACACACACAAAGACAAACACACACGCGCGCGCAAGCGGAAACAGACGCATACACATACCGCAAACGCACACTCAAACGCACACAAGTACACAGACACACGTACATACATTCACTTCTCTGTGGATGAAACCTTGTCGTTGGTAGAGAAGCTTGCGTGCAACTATGATCCATTGAGCTAAGCCGTCGGGAGTCTAGTACTCCTGGTAGGGTCTCCCATGGCGGAAAGGTCACTGGTGAGTTGCCAGACTAATATCATCCGTTTCCACTGCCACGTACAAATATGCACACACACGCATAAAACACGCAATCGCACACACACACACGCACACACACAAATACACACACGCACACACAAGCACACACACATAGACACGAACACACACACAAACACACACAGACACGCACACACAGACAGACCCAGACACACACACAGACACACAAACATAAACACACAAGCACACACAAGTACACACATGCACACACAGACATACACACACAAACATACACACACACGAACACACACGCACACACATGAGCACAAACACGCACAACCAGGACATACACACACACACACACACACAACACACACACACACACACACACACACACACACACCACACACACACATAAACACACACGCAAAAGCAAACACACACGCAGACACACGCACACACACGTAGACACACCAACACACACACGCGCACGCACACGCTCACACACGTACACACAGACACAACACAGACACACACAGACCAACACACAAACACAACACACACACACACACACGTACGCATTCACAGCACACACCACACACACAACACACACACAAAACCACAAACACACACACACACACAAAAACACACAAACACAAGCACAACAACGAAAACACACACACACGCACGCACATACGCACACACACACACACACACGAACACACGCAAACACACGCACACGCACACGCACACACACATACACAAACAACCACATAGGAATACACACAAGACACACACACAGCACACACACTCACAAAGACGCATACACACAACATACACACACACACACAACGACACACTACGCACACACGACACACACACACGCACACACAAAGGACACACAACACACACACACACACACACACTAGAAAAACGACACACAAAACAACACACACTACACACACACGAACACAACCACACACAACACAAACACACAACCACACAACACACACACACACACACACACACACACGCACCACACACACACAAACACACAACACACACACAGACAAGACACACACCAGACACACCACGCACAACACACGCACACGCACACACAACACACCACACAAACAACACACAACACACAACACCACAACAGCACACAACAACCCCACACAAACACACACAACACAACACATCACACACACACCATACACAAGCAAAAGCAAACACACACACGCACGCACTGACGACATCACACACACACACACACAACACACCACACGCAAAAACACACACACATCACAAACACACAGATACCACACAACACAACCAGCACACACACGCACAAAGAAACACACACACAGACAAACACCAACACACACAGACACACGACACAACGCAACACACACACACACAACACACACACCACACACACACACGACACACACACACACAACACACAAACACAAACACACACACAACACCCCACACACAAACACACACAACAGACTACAAACACACAGCACACACATACACAACATACACACACAAACCAAACACGCACACGCACACGCACACACACACTACACACAACACACAAACACACAGAACACACACACACACACACACGCACAACAGCATACACACACACACACACACCACACACACAGACACACACACGAACACACAAACGACCACACACATGTCACATCGATTCACTCACACACTAGAGGCATGTAAAGGAACTGACAACAGGTGGGTCGGCGGAACGACTATACAGTACAACACACACACGACACACACTCACAACACACACACACCACACATATCCACACAACACACACACACCACACAACAAACACCACACAAACACACACAAACACACACAACCGCACACACACACAGACACACAACACACTGCACACAAAACAGCACACACTAACACCACACACACAGAAACACTCACACACAAAAACACACAAACAAACACAACACACACACGCGCACAGACAGTGTGTGTTTGTCTGTGTGTGTGTGCATGTCTGTGTTAGTGTGAGATAGTGTGTGTGTGATGTTTTTTTGTGTTTGTGTTTGTGTGAGTAGTGTTCGCGGCGACGCACGCGTGTGTGCACACACACACCACACACAAACACACAACACTCCACATACACAACACACACACACACACACATCCACAACAGACACAACACACACAAACAAAACACAGCACACACACACAACACAGCACGACACAAGAACAAACGCACACACAGCGCACACACACACACACACACACACACCACACACACACAAACCACACAAACACACACACAGCACAACGCACACAAACAAACACACACACAGCACAGCACACACACACACACACAGCACACACATCACACAAGCACAGCACACACACAGACACACACACAAACACACACACAGACGCACCACACACACAGCACACACACACAACACACACGCACAGACACGACACACACGCACACACAGACCAACACGCACACAGAAAACACACACAACACACACACACACAAGCGCACAGACAGCGCACACACACACACACACGCACACACAGGCACAGACACACAGACACGTACACACACACACGCATACACACACGCAAAAGCAAACACACGCGCACACAACACGTGCGTTCACACAAACACACACACACACACACACACACTCGCATAAACACACAACACAATCCACAAACACACAGATACCCACACACACACAAGCCCACGCAAACACACGCACACACGCAGAAGGAAACACACACGCACACACACAAACACACAGACACACGTACACAACCGCACACTTTCACACACACACAAGCACACACACGCACAAACATTCACGCACACACACACACACACACACAAACACACAAACACAAACACACACACACATACACCACACCCACACACAAACACACATACACTCTCACATACAAACATAGACACACACAAATACACAGACATACACACACAAACAATACACGCACACGAACACACATGCAGACACATGAGCACACACAGGCACACACAGGCACACACACACACAAACACACACACACACACACACACACACGTACACACACACACACACACGCAAAAGGAAACACACACGCACACACACACGCACACACACAGCACACACACACGCACACACACGAACACACAAACACACACACACACACACATGCACGCACACACACATGCACGCACACACACACACACAAACACAAAACACAAACACACACACAAATATACTAGTCACAACAAGTTAAGCACAGTCCTTGGACACAGGGGGCTGATCCATTCCTTCAGAAAACATTATTTTCTTTTTGTTATGCGGCAACCAGTGATGGAATCTCAAACAGCAGTGTTTGGGCGAGCCTGTGGCAACTGGTAGTGCGCATGGGGGTCTTGGTGACCTCGTTGCCGCGCGGGATAAAAAGTGCAAAGTTGCGGTAAATGTGCCTGTTTTGCAGTGAGCTTGCTGGCGACACAAGATGTGTAAAATGAAAAATTCGTTATACCCGTGCAAGAGCAGTCTTTCGAGTGAGTTTTATGCCCCTTCCTTATGCTTTATAAGCGCGGGCTTGGTTACTGTCAGCCCGTTTCTCACCATGCCACCAAGAAGAAAACTTAGCACCTTTGACAAAACCAGGGCGATTGCGTGGATGCAAGATGGCATTGCCAAGGCTGAAGTGGCGCGACGACTTGATGTGCATCATTCAGTTATTGTTAGACTGAACCAGCGTTTTAGGGCGACCAACAGCGTTGAAGAGAGGCCACGGTCAGGTCGGCCTAGGCAGACGACTCCAAGAGAAGATCGGTTCATCGAGAGGCAGGTCCTACTGCAGCGGGATGCCGCCTCAACCAGCATCCAACGGCAGCTTCGTAGGGCAACTAACACCATCCTCAGCCGTCAAGCCATACGAAACCGTCTTCACCACTTTGGCCTCAGATCACGTCGTCCAGCTGTGCGACCACGACTGCTAGCAGCCCATAAGCTGGCTCGCCGAGCTTTCTGCCAACGTCATGCGAGATGGAACCAACAACAGTGGTCTCAGGTCCTCTTTTCGGATGAGTCGCGGTTTTGTCTTGAACACAATGATGGCCGAACTAGAGTTTGGAGGCGTGTTGGTGAACGTTACATTGATGCAGCTGTTCGTGAGACCCGGGCCTTCAGGGGAGGATCTGTTATGGTATGGGGTGCCATCAGCCTCCACCACAAGACACCACTCTACCACATTGACGGAAACCTCACAGGCCTCCGCTATCGGGATGAAATACTGGCGCCTTTCGTTGTTCCGACCATGCAACGAATCGGACCCATGGCAGTCTTCCAAGACGACAATGCTCGGCCACATAGAGCCCGGGTGGCCTTAGAATTCCTTGTGCAGGCCGGTATCAACAGGATGATCTTCCCGGCGTATAGTCCCGACCTCAATCCCATCGAGCATCTTTGGGATGAGTTGGGGAGACGTGTAAAGGAGAACCATCCACCTCCCAGGGACCGTCAGGATCTCTTCCGAATGCTGCAACTGGAATGGCAGGGAATCCCACAGAGGGTCATCAGAACACTGGTCTACTCG
>JAPXFY010000013.1:76263750-76266250 GCA_030674185.1 Monoplex corrugatus | reverse complement strand
ACAGACGAACACATGCCCACACACGCACACACACACACACACATCCACACACACACACGAACACACACGCAAAAGCACACACACGCGCACATACGCACATAAACACACACGCACATACACACACACCCACACGCGCGAACTCACAAACAAACACACACAGACACAGACTCACAGACAAACACAAAGACACAGACACACAGACATACACACACACCACACTTACGCACACACGCACACCTCACAACACACGCGCAACACACACGCACACACAGGCACACACACACACACACACATGCACAAACCACACTCACACACACCAACAGACAGACAGAAAACACATAGACACACACAAAACACCACACACGCACATCTCCCCCCCCCCCCACGCCTTCTAATATCACTCATAGTGAACAGACGTAAAAAAGAACGAACGAACACACGCACATAGACACGCACACAAACAAGCAACGCACATACACACGCACACACCCCAAATACACACACAACACAGCAACACACAAACACTCACACTCATTCACACATACACACAAACACCACACACAACGCACACACGAACGCAACACAGCACACACCCACACACGCATACACACGCACACAAGACAGACAGACAGACACACACACACACACACACACACACACACAACACACACACAAACACACACACGCAAACGCACATATACACGCAAACACACGAATACACCAACGCACACACAAGCAGACACACATAGACACGAACACACACACAAACACACACAGACAAACACACCAGATACAAACACACATACAGACACTCAGACACACACACACGCACACACTCAAAAACACACCCGACATTCATGCACACATACGCACACACAGACACACACAAAACCACAAAACACACACACACACACTCTCTCTCTCTCACACGGACGCAAAAAAAACCCAAAAACACACACACACACACACGCAATACACATATCACACACACGCCACACACACACGCGCGCACACACAAACACGCACTCACATACGCACACACACACACACACACACACACGAACACGCACACACACACACACGCACACACACTCACACACACACGTACACAACACACACACATAAAATACACACACACAAACTCACAAGCACACACACACGCACGCAAACACACACACTCATGCACCCACACACACACATAAAACCCAAACAACCAGACCACATACAAACCCACAAAAACCAGACACACACATTTTCACACACACAAAACCCAAAACCACCCACGAAAACACGCACCGCTCACAAACAAAAAACACTTAAAAACACACACACATAACAAAACACACAACACCAACACAGAAACACGACCAAAAAACAAACAGATTTGCAGGACAAACAGAAAACACACCAAACCAAAACCCCACACACACACAAACACACCACACACACCACACAACACACCACACCCACAACAACACAACCAACAACCACCACAACACCACCACCACACACAACACACACACACAACTAAATATAAAAAAAATAAAACACCACCAAAAAACACCAACAAGCAAAAAAAAAATGGAAAGCAAAAAAAAACAACCCCAAACACAACACAAAACGGAACACAAAAACACCCCACCACAACATACACAAAAAAAACAAACAACACAACACCACACACAAAAACGCACAACACCCACGAAAAAACACACACGCCACCCCTACAACATTCAGACGCAATTACAAAAAACACCAACCACAAACCGACAACCCACAAACACAACACGACACACAAACACACAAAAAACAAGACAACACCCCCCAACCACTTCGACACACGCCCAACAAAACAACACACCACCACACACAGTCCAACACACACAACTGCCAAACCACCACACCCCCAAAAAACAGAAACACATAGCCACACAAAACCACCGCCCCACCTCCCCCCCCCCCCCCGCCCCGCCTCAAAACCCTTAACAGACGAAAAAAAAACGAAAAAACCGCACAAACAGCAAAAAAACAACAAAACCCCAAACACGCAACACCACAAAACACAAAACACAGCACAAACCCCAAACACTCACCCCAACACACATTTACAACATAACACACACAAAAAACAACACGAACGCACACAACACACAACACACGCAAAAACCCCCAAAAAAGGGAAACAGCAACACACACACACCACAACACACCCAAAAACCAACCAAACGCACAACCAAGCACACACAAAACACCAACCACCACAACAACACACAAAACAACCACAAAAACCCCAAAACAAACACACCCAAACACCAACACAACAAACTCAACCCCACACCCCACACACTCAAAAACCACCCCACATTCATCACACAAAAACACAAAAACAAACCCAAAAAAACCACAAACCACAACACCCCACCCTTCCCTCCACACGACGCAAAAAACCCAAAAAAACCAAAACCCAAAAGCAAACAATACCAAACACGCCCCCAACCCC
>JAPXFY010000013.1:76231855-76263650 GCA_030674185.1 Monoplex corrugatus | reverse complement strand
TACCTTCCTTGGGCTAGCGCTACTTTGCAAGAGCTTAGGACATATTCCACTATTTGTTTCTTCTGACAGAGCGGACATGCTGGGTCGTCTGCTTTCCCCCATTTCACTAAGTTTGCATTCGAGGGGAGCAGGTCATATACAGATCTGAGGAGGAAGCTTATCCTTAGAGGAGCCATGTGCCACATATCGTTCCAGCTGAGACTTCTTTGGAGTGCACTGTCCCATGTTGTCCATTGCCCCTGTTGACCTTGCTGGACTGCCTTCTGCACTCTTTTGACATCTTCTTCTTCCTTCAACTCCTGTATGATCATGTCTCTTTTTTCCTTCCCTTTGGCTTTGGACCACCACTGCATTTTTGTTGCTCCCAGTCCCTGTCTGTTGGTTTGCGTGTGTCCAATTATTTCTTTGATGCTGAGGTTTCTCTTGGCATTGTTTACAGCCTCTTGGACTTTCCACTTTCTGCCAGTTCTCAGCTTTGGATGAACTGCTCTCACGATATTGTCCTCCGATTCCTCCAGCATGCTCAACAGTCTTGCTTTTCCAACTTTGTATTCCTCCACTATGGATTTCAGAGGTAGCTTCAGCATTGCTTGACGACAGTAGAATGCAACATCAGTGAGACCAGGTGGGACACCGAGCCATTTTCTTGTGTATTTGTTGATTTTGGCTTCCATTGCTTCGACTGTGCTGGTGCAAATGTCATAGATTAGCAGCGGCCACAGCAGCTTTGGTATCAGCATGAACTGTAGACACCAGACTTTGTATTTGCCTGGCAGTCCGCAGTTATCTATTTTCTTCAGGCCTTCTTCTGCTGTTTGCTTGGTTTCACATCCCCTTTGTGTGTCTTTCAGGGAGTCATCATACCATCTTCCGAGACTTTTTACTGGCTCTTCTGTGACAGTGGGGATGGCTTGGTTGGCTACCATGAATTTGACTGAATCTGCCACTTTTCCTTTTCGCAGTGAGAGACTTCGGGATTTCTTAGGTTTGAACCTCATTCTTGAAGAGGCCACCAGCTCATCCAGCTGCTTTAAGATTTGGTGTGTCTCTTCCTCATCCGTGGACAAGACTGTTGTGTCATCCATGAAAGCTTTCAGAGGAGGCATCTGGTATCCATCTCCCAGATTCACTGGACCTGAACTCTTCATTGCAGCTTTCAAGATGACTTCCATTGCCAACACGAACAGTATGGGAGAGATTGCACAGCCCATTGCAATGCCCACCTCTAGGTCTATCCAGTCCGTGGTGTATTCTTTGGTAGAGAACCGCATTGAGAACCCTTGGAAATACTTCCTCAGCATTGTTCGGATGTTTTCTGGGATGTGATACATTTCAAGAGCCAGCTGGATCATATCGTGTGGAACTGATCCATATGCATTCGCCAGATCAAGCCAAACTACGTCAATGTCTCTCTTCTCTGTTCTTGCTTTTTGGATGGCATCCCAAATCAACGTGGCATGTTCCAAGCATCCAGGCATTCCTGGTATGCCTCCCTTTTGGACTGACATATCCAGATACTTGTTTTCAGTCAGGTATTTTGTCAATCTTGCTGCCATAACAGAGAAGAAGATTTTCCCCTCGACGTTCAGAAGTGATATTGGCCTGAACTGATTGATGCTGCTGGAGTTCTGCTCCTTCGGAATGTACACTCCTTCAGCTCTCATCCATTGGTCGCTGATCTTCTGGTTCCTCCATGCTGATCGAATCATCTTGTGAAGCCACTCGAGCACTTTTGGGCATTTCTTGTAGAGCAGGTATGGTATTCCGTTTGGTCCAGGTGCTGACTTGGCTCTGGCTTTCTTTACTACGTTCTTCACTTCATCCAGTGTTGGTGGTTTGTTATTGAATTTTCCTTCTGGCGCTGCAGGCCAAACCAGATTTTGGATTTCAAGTGGTGCCTCGCGCTGAGAATCGGAATATGTTTCCCTGAGATGCTGCTCTAGGGTTTCCTTGCCCACTGTGAGAGTCCCTGATTTGGGTTGTTCAAACAGCTTTCTTGCAAAGTCAAAGGGATCTTTGAAGAAACGATCTTGAGTCTTCTTCTTTTTGCTCTTTCTTCGCCTTGCTGATTCCACTTTGCTGAGAGCATTGTGTTTGGCCTTCAGATCTTTCCAGAGTTCCAGGAGCCCTTGCTTCTCGAATTCTGAGGCAGTTTTCATTCGCTTTTTAAGCTTCCTTTTCTCCCTCCGGATGCTCTCCATCTGTTGCTGTCTTCTGGATTTCTGGGGAGGCGTTTTTGTCTTTGGCTGCTTCACTCCATAAGTGTCCCTGCAGATAGAGTATATGATGTCTCCGTATGTGTCAAGTTTGTGTTCCAGCGTACTGTTCCCTATTAGCGCATTCAGCTTAAGGACAAGTTCCTCATCTAATTTCTCCCATTGTTCTTTTGCACCGGCAGGCGGCAAATTGAGTTTTCCACGTTTGGCGTTAAGAGCTTGTGCAAAATCCGCATCAGAACCGTCAGCGTGGATGTCCTTGGCACTATGGTTTAATTCCTGGCCTTGGTCATCCAACGTCTCACCTGCTATCGCAGTGCGCTGCTGCTGGTTCGTATGTGTCTTCAAACAGCCCATTTTTGTCCTGTGGATCTTCATGCCGCGTTTGGTGGTGAATCTCCTTCCACACGCACACGGAAATTCCAACTGGTCATTAATCATGGTCCGTTGTGCGTTTCCAGTCGTGATGGAGTCAGTGCCGATGGATTCATCATTCTCTCCCCCTTTCGGTGAATCCTGGGAGCATCTTTCATTTGGAAAACTCGTGGCATGTTATCAAAGGCAAGGTGGGAAGCCAACCCACAAAGCCCGCAGATCTAGTCTTTCCCAGTGTCCTTCGGTCTTTCCCGAATGTCCTCCGAACTATTCCCGGAAGTCAATGGACTGACCATGTGCAGGTAGAAAGAAACTCTAGGGAGAGCTAGACAACAGAAGGTCTTCAGAGAAGTAACCCCCTTTAGACAAGTGTTTCGGCCCTGAATTCCTTACACTCTCGGGGGGCCGGGCCACATCCAGGTCATGACTCCTGGATGCCCTTCTGCTGTTGTCTATTTTTTTTTTTTTTTTTCCCACGCCGGGGATCGAACCTGGGCGATTCTGCGCTTCAGAACTGCGGTACGCGGTTTTACCAATGTGCTAACGGGGCACACATCATCTGTAGGGAATTTAATCCTTATGAAGTTCACTTTTTGGTTCCTCCTTGCCCAGATCCAGCTCGAGCTCCTTTCTGCTGCCTCTGCCATCGCTTTAAGGGCTCTAGTCCTCTTCTTCCCAGAAATGGCGAGTTGTTTCATGAGATCATAAGCGGAGGTGCCCACAAACCCTCTTGCCCCGACCTCTATGGCGAAGATTTTGACCCGCAGACCTACTTTCTTCAGGGTGCTGGCAAGACCGGCGTATGTAACTAAGAAAGGAACTAAGTAAGTAAGTAAGTACGTAAGTAAGTAACTAACGAATTAACTAACAAACTAAGTAACTAACTAACAAACTAGCTAACTAACTAACTAAATTACTAACAAACAAACTAACTAATTAATTAACTTACTAATTACGTACTTATTTTACTATCTAACAAACTATCTAACTAACTAACTAACTAACTAACTAACCAACCAACTAACTAACTAACTAATTTACAAACTAACAAACTAACAAACGAACAAACTAACTAACTAAATAACTAACCAAGTAAGTAAGTAAGTAACTAGTTAAGTAACTAACTAACTAAGTAACTAACTAAGTAACTAACTAACTAACTAACTAAATAACTAACTGAATGAACTTACTACTTACCAACATAAGTAAGTGAGTAACGAACTAATTAACTACCTAACTACCTAACTACCTAACTACCTAACTAACTAACTAACTCACTAACTAACTAACTAACTAATTAATTAACTAACTAACTAATTAACTAACTAACTAACCAACTAACTACTTAAATAACTAACTAAATAACTACCTACTAACTAACAAAACTAACTAACTAATTAACTAACTCACAAACCAACTAACTAACTAATAAACAAAATTACTATGTAACTAAGTAAGGAAGTAAGTAAGTAAGTAAGTAAGAAAGTACGTAAGTAAGTAAGTAACTAACGAATTAACTAACAAACTAAGTAACTAACTAAGTAACTAACAAACTAACTAACTAACTAAATTACTAACAAACAAACTAACAAACTAACTCATTAATTAATTAACTAATTATGTAATTATTTTACTATCTAACTATCTAACTAACTAACTAACTAATTAAATAACTAACTAACTAATTAACTAACTAATTAACTAACTATTTAAATAACTACCTACCTACCTACCTAACTAACTAACTAACTAACTAACTAACTAATAACTAACTATTTAAATAACTAACTAAATAACTACCTACCTAACTAACAAACTAACTAACTAAGAAACAAACAAACTAGATAACTAATTAACTAATTAATTAATTAACTAACTAACACATAACTACACTACTAACAACTAACTAACTAACTAACTAACTAACTAACTAATAATAACTAACTAACTAATAACTAAACTTACGAAATAACTAACAAATTAACTAACTATTTAACTAACTAACTAACTAACAAACTAACTAACTACCTACCTACCTACCTACCTACCTAACTAACTAACTAGGTAACTAACTAACTAACTAAGTAAGTAAGTAATTAACTAACAAACAAAATAAGCAACTAACCAAGTAACTAAATATCTAACAAACTAACAAACTAACATAACTAACTAACTAACTCACACACTCACTCACTCACTCACTAACTAACTAACTAACTGACTAACTAACTAACTAACTAACTAGCTAACTAACTAATTAACTATCTAACTAAATAATTAACTAACTAACTAACTAACTAGCTAACTAACTAACTAACTAATTTACAAACTAACAAATAACAAACTTATAAACTAACTAACTTACTAACTAACTAACAAACTAAGTAACTAACTAAGTAACTAACTAAGTAATACTAACTAACTAACTAACTAACTAACCAACTAACTAACTACTAAATAACTAAATAACTAACTGAATGAACTAACTACCTACCACCATAATAAGTGAGTAACTAACTAATTAACTACCTAACTACCTACCTAACTAACTAACTAACTAACTTACATAACTAACTAACTAACTAACTAGCTAGCTAACTAACTAACTAACTAACTAACTTACTATCTAACTAACTCACTAACTAACTAACTAATTAACTAATCAACTAACTAACTAACTAACTAAGTAACTAACAAACTAAGTAACTAACTAACTTACTAAATAACTAACAAATTAACTAACTATTTAACTATCTAACTAACTAACTAACTAACTAACAAACAAACAAACTAAACTAACTACCTACTCTACTTACTACCTACCTATCTACCTAACTAACTAGCTAACTAATTAACTAACTAACTAACTAAGTAAGTAAGTAATTAACAAACTAATTAAGCAACTAACCAAGTTACTAAATATCTAACAAACTAACAAACTAACAACTAACAAACTAACTAATTCACTCACTCACTCTCTCACTAACTTACTAACTAACTAACTAACTAACTAACTAACCAACTAACTAACTAAATAACTAACTGAATGAACTAACTACCTACCACCATAAGTAAGTGAGTAACTAACTAATTAACTACCTAACTACCTACCTAACTAACTAACTAACTAACTAATTTACTAACTAACTAACTAACTAACAAACTAACAAACTAACAAACTAACTGACACCTAACTACCTAACTTAATAACTACCTACCTACCTATCTAACTAACTAACTAACTGACTAACTAACTAAAAAACTAACTAAATAACTAAATAACGATTGAACGAACTGAACTAACCACCATACAACATAAGTAAGAACACTCCTAACTAACTAACTAACGAACTAATTAACTGAATAACTAACTAACTAACTAACTAACTAACTACCCTACCTACCTAACTATCTAACTAACTAACTAACTAATTAACTAACTCACAAACTAACTAACTAACTAATAAACAAACTCACTATGTAACTAAGTAAGGAAGTAAGTAAGTAAGTAAGTAAGTACGTTTAGTAAGTAAGTAAGTAACGAATTATCTAACAAAAGCATAAGTAACTAACTAAGTAACTAACTAACTAACTAACTTACTAACTAACTAAATAAAAAACAAATTAATTAACTAACTAATTATTTTTACTATCTAACTAACAAACTAACTAACTAACTAACTAACTACTTAAACAAGTAACTAAATAACTACCTACCTAACAAAACTAACTAACTAACTAAACTAAAAACTAGATAACTAACTAACTAACATAACTAACAAACTAACTAACTAACTAACTAACATGATTAACTAACTAACTAACTAACTACCTAACTACCTATCTAACTAACTAACTAACTAAATAAAAAAACTAACTAAATAACTAAATAACGATTGAACGAACTGAACTAACTACCCACAACATAAGTAAGAACACTCCTAACTAACTAACTAACGAATATTAACTGAATAATAACTAACTAAAATAAACTAACTAACTAAACTAACTAATAAATAACTAACTAACTAACTAAAAACTAACTAACTAACTAACTAACTAACTAACTAACTAACAACATAAACTAACTAACTAACTAACTAACTAACCTAACTAACGAAAACGAAACGAAACTAACTAACTAACTAACTAAGTAAGTAACTAACTAACAACACAAACTAACTAACTAACTAACTAACTAACTAACAACTAACTAACACATAACTAACTAACTAACTAACTAACTAACTAACTAACTAACGAACGAACTGAACGAACTAACTAACTAACTAACTAAGTAACTAACTAAAACTAACTAACTACCTACCAACATAATAATAGAACTCTTCTAACTTAACTAACTATCTAACTAACAACTAACTAACTGAATGAACTAAACTACCTAACAACATAAGTAAGTGAGTAACTAACTAACCTAAACTCAACTAAACAAAACTAACTAACTACTAACTAACTAAACTAACTAACTAACAAACTAACAAACTAACAAAATAACAAATAACTAAACTAACTAGCAACTAATTTACAAAACTAACAACTACTAAAAACTAACTAACTAACTAACTAACTAACTAACTAAACAATTAACTAACTAACTAACTAACTAACTAACTAACGAACTAACTACAAAACTAACTAACTAACTAACCAAATAAAGTAATAAATAACAAATAAATAATAACTAACTAACTAACTAACTAACTAACTAAACTAACTAACTAACGAAATAACTAACTGAATGAACTAACTACTACACTTAAATAAGTGAGTAATAACTAACTTTAAATACCTAACTACCTACCTACCTAAACTAACTAACTAACTTACTAACTAACTAACTAACTAGTAGCTAACAAACTAACTAACTAATTAACTAATAACTAACTAACAACTAACTAAGTAACTAACAAACTAACAACTAACTAACCTAAATAATACAAATTAACTACAATTTAACTATCTAACTAACTAACCTAACTAAGTAACTAACTAACTAACCATCCAACTAACCAACTAACTAATAAATAAAATTGAACTGAATGAACTAACTACCTACCACTAATAAGTGAAGTAACCTAACCCAATAAACCTAACTACCGTACTACTAATAACTAATAACTAACACTAACTAACTAACTAACTAAGTAACTAACAAACTAACAAAACTAACAAAACTAACCTAACTAACTAACTAACTAATTAACTCAACTTACTAATATAACTTTCAAATAACTAACAATTAATAACTATTTAACTATCTAACTAACTAACTAACTAACTAACAAACAACAAACTAACTAACTAACTAACTACCTACCTACCTACCATAACTAACTAACTAGCTAACTAACTAACTAACTAATAATACTAACAACTAATAAGCAACTAACAACTAGTAATATTAAAATAACAAACTAAATAAGCAACTAACAAACTAACAACTAAAACTAACAAACTAACAAAACTAAAAATACTAACTCACTCACTCACTCACTCACTCACTAACTACTATATACTAACTAACATATAAACTAAACTAAATATTAAACTAAACTAACTATACACTAAGTAATATAACTAACTAATTTACATACCTAACTAATAACAAACTAAACTACTACTAACTAACTAACTAACTAACTAACTAACTAACTAAACTATAGTATAACTAACTAATAATTAAACTAACTAACTATAACGCAACTAACTAACTAAAATAACTACTATTAATATTAACTATCTAATAACTAACTAACTAACAATTAATTAAATAATGAGAAATTTAACTAATCTAACTAACTAACTAACTATCTACTAACTAACTAACTAACTAACTACTTAAATAAACTAAATAACTACTACCTAACTAACAAACTAACTAACTAAAAACAACATAACTAATAACTAACTAACAATAACTAATTAATAACTAACAAACTAACTAACTAACTAATTACTAAATAACTAACAAATTCAAACTAACTTTAATAACTACCTACTACTAACTAACTAACTAACTAACTAACTAATTAACAAACTATAACTAAAAATATACATTAACGAACTAACCTACCTACCTATCAACACTAACTAACTAACCAACTAACTAACTAACTAAGTAATACTAACTAAACTAAATAACAACTAACCAAACTAACTAAAATCTAACAAACAAACAAACTAACAAACTACAAACTAACAAACTAACAAACTAACAAACTAAAGAACTAACTAACTCACTCACTCACTCATCATCACTAACTAACTAACTAACTAACTAACTAACTAATTATTTAACTAACTAACTAACTAACTAACCAACTAACTAACTAAATAACTAACTGAATGAACTAACTACCTACCACCCTAAGTAAGTGAGTAACTAACTAATTAACTACCTAACTAACTAACAAACTAACTATCTAACTACCAACTAGCTATCTACCTAGCTAACTAACTAACTAACTAATTAAATAATCAACTAACTAACTAAGTAACTGACAAACTAACTAACTAACTAACTTACTATTTAACTATTTAACTATCTAACTAACTAACTAACTAACTAACTAATAATTAATTAACTAACTAAACATTTTACTATCTAACTAACTATCTAACTAACTAACTAACTAACTAACTAACTACTTAAATAACTAACTAAATAACTACCTACCTAACTAACAAACTAACTAACTAACAAACAAACAAACTAGATAACTAACTAACTGATTAACTAATTAATAACTAACACACTAACTAACTAACTAACTAACTAATTAATTAACTAACTAACTAAGTAACTACCTAACTACCTAACTTAATAACTACCTACCTACCTAACTAACTAACTAACTAACTAACTAATTAACAAACTAATAACTAAATAAATAACGATTGAACGAACTGAACTAACTACCTACAACATAAGTAAGAACACTCCTAACTAACTAACTAACTAACGAACTAATTAATGAATAACTAACTAACTAACCAACTAACTAACTAACTAACTAACTAACTAACTAACAAACTAACTAACTAACTAATTTACAAACTAACAAACTAACAAACTAACAAACTAACAACTAACTAATTAACTAACTAACATAACTAACTAACTAACAACTAACTAACTAAATAACTAATAACTATAACTAACTGAATGAATTAACTACCTACCAACATAAGTAAGTGAGTAACGAACTAATTAACTACCTAACTACTAACTACTAATACCTAACTAACTAAACTAACTAACTAACTAACTACTAACTAACTAACTAACAAACTAACTAACTCACTAACTAACTAACTAACTAACTAACTACTAACTAACTAACTAACTAAATAATTACAACTAACAAATAACAAACTAAAACTAACTACTAACTAACTAACAAACTAAGTAACTAACTAAGTAACTAACTAATAACTAACTAACTAACAACAACTAACACTAACTAACTAATAACTAAATAACTAACTGAATAACTAACTACTCAACCATAAGTAATAGTAACTAACTAATTAACTAACTACACCTACTAATAACTAACTAACTAAACTATACAACTAAACTAACTAACTAACTAACTAACTAACTAACTAACTAACTACAAACTAACTAATTAAACTAATCAACAACTAACTAACTAACTAATTAACTAACAACTAACTAACTAACTAACTTACTAAAACTAACAAATTAACTAACTATTACTATCTAAACTAAACTAACTAACTAACTAACTTAACAAACAAACAAACAAACTAACTACCTACTACTACAACTAAACTACTAACTAACAACTAGTATAACTAACTAAACTAACTAACTAAGTATTAACTAACAAACTAATAAGCAACTAACCAAGTTACTATATCTAACAAACTAACCTCAAACTAACAACTAACAACTAACTAACAAAACTAACAAACTAACTAACTCATCACTCACTACACTAACTAACTAACTAAACTAACTAACTAACTAACTACAATAACTAACTAACTAACTAACCAAACTAACTAACCAACTAACTAATAACTAATAACTAACTAACTAACTGAATGAACTTAACTACCTACCACATAAGTAAGTGAGTAACTAACTAATTAACTACATAACTACCTACCTAGCTAACTAACTAACTAACTATATTAATAACAAACTAACTAACTAACTAGCTAGTTAGCTAGCTAACTAACTAACTAACTAATAAACTAATCAACTAACTAACTAAGTAACTAACAAACTAACTAACTTACTAAATAACTAACAAATTAACTAACTATTTATACTATCTAACTAACTAACTAAACTAACAAACTAAGTAATTACAACTAACTAATATTTTACTATAAAACTAACTAACTAACTATCTAACTAACTAACTAACTAACTAACTGACTACTTAAATAACTAACTAAATAACTATCTACCTAACTAACAAACTAACTAACTAAAAACAAACAACTAGATAACTAACTAACTAATTATCTAATTAATTAACTAACACATAACTAACTAACTAACTAACTAACTAACTGACTAACTAAGTAACTACCTAACTACCTATCTTAATAACTACCTACCTAACTTATCTAACTAACTAACTAACTAATTAAAAAAACTAACTAACTAAATAAATAAAGATTGAACGAACTGAACTAACTACCTACAACATAAGTAAAACAACTCCTAACTAACTAACTATCGAACTAATTAACTGAATAACTAACTAAACTAACCAACTAACATATAACTAACAAACTAACTAATAACTAACTAACAGCTGACAAACAACTAAACTAACTAACTAATTAACTACAACTAACTAATTTACAAACTAACAAACTAACAAACTAAATAACGAACTAACGAACGAACTAACTAAGTAATCTAACTAACTAAATAACTAACTGAATGAACTAACTAACTACAACATAAGTAAGTGAGTAACGAAATAATTACACCTAATACTAACACATAACTAACTAACTAACATAACTACTAACTAACTAATATAAACTAACTAACTAACTAACTAACTAACTAACTAACTTACTAACTAACTAACTAACTAACTAATTTACAAACTAACAAATAACAAACTAACAAACTAACTAACTAACTAACTAACTAACTAAATAACTAACAAACCAACTAACTAACTAAAAAACTAACTGAATGAACTAACTACCATACTACCATAAGTAAGTGAGTAACTAACTAATTAACTACCTAACTACCTACCTAACTTACTAACTAACTAACTAACTAACTTACTAACTAGCTAACTAACTAACTAATTTACAAACTAGCTAACTAACTAACTACTAAATAACCAATTAACTAACTAACTAACTAAATGACTAACTAAATAAATAAATAACTAAATATCCAACTGAATGAATTAACTACCTACCAACATAAGTAAGTGAGTAACGAACTAATTAACTACCTAACTACCTACCTAACTAAATAACTAACTAACTAACTTACTAACTAGCTAACTAACTAATTAACTAATTAATTAACTAACTAACTAACTAAGTAACTAACTAACTAACTAACGTACTAAATAACTAACAAATTAACTAACTATTTAACTATCTAACAACTAACTAACTAACTAACAAACTAACACACTTACTAACTAACTAACTACCTATCTACCTAACTAACTAACTAGCTAACTAACTAACTAAGTAAGTAAGTAAGTAATTAACTAAGAAACTAAATAAGCAACTAACCAAGTTACTAAATATCTAGCAAACTAACAAACTAGCAAACTAACTAACTAACTAACTAACTCACTCACTCACTCACTCACTCACTCACTAACTAACTAACTAACTACATAACTAACTAACTAACTAGCTAACTAACTAACTATATAACTAACTAACTAACTAACTAACTAACTAACTTACTAACTAACTAACTAACTAACTAATTTACAAACTAACAAATAACAAACTAACAAACTAACTAACTAACTAACTAACTAAATAACTAACAAACCAACTAACTAACTAAAAAACTAACTGAATGAACTAACTACCATACTACCATAAGTAAGTGAGTAACTAACTAATTAACTACCTAACTACCTACCTAACTTACTAACTAACTAACTAACTAACTTACTAACTAGCTAACTAACTAACTAATTTACAAACTAACTAACTAACTAACTAACTACTAAATAACCAATTAACTAACTAACTAACTAAATGACTAACTAAATAAATAAATGACTAAATATCCAACTGAATGAATTAACTACCTACCAACATAAGTAAGTGAGTAACGAACTAATTAACTACCTAACTACCTACCTAACTAAATAACTAACTAACTAACTTACTAACTAGCTAACTAACTAATTAACTAATTAATTAACTAACTAACTAACTAAGTAACTAACTAACTAACTAACGTACTAAATAACTAACAAATTAACTAACTATTTAACTATCTAACAACTAACTAACTAACTAACAAACTAACACACTTACTAACTAACTAACTACCTATCTACCTAACTAACTAACTAGCTAACTAACTAACTAAGTAAGTAAGTAAGTAATTAACTAAGAAACTAAATAAGCAACTAACCAAGTTACTAAATATCTAGCAAACTAACAAACTAGCAAACTAACTAACTAACTAACTAACTCACTCACTCACTCACTCACTCACTAACTAACTAACTAACTAACTACGTAACTAACTAACTAATTTACAAACTAACAAATAACAAACTAACAAACTAACTAACTAACTAACAAACTAACTAACTAACAAACTAAGTAACTAACTAACTAACTAATTAACTAACTAACTAACCAACTAAATAACTAAATAACTAACTGAATGAACTAACTACCTACCACCATAAGTAAGTGAGTAACTAACTAATTAACTACCTAACTACCTACCTAACTAAATAACTAACTAACTAACTTACTAACTAACTAACTAACTAGCTAGCTAACTAACTAGTTAACTAACTAACTAACTAATTATCTAATCAACTAACTAACTAACTAAGTAACTAACAAACTAACTAACTAACTAACTTACTAAATAACTAA
Organism: Monoplex corrugatus; assembly: GCA_030674185.1. Classification (NCBI taxonomy): domain Eukaryota; kingdom Metazoa; phylum Mollusca; class Gastropoda; order Littorinimorpha; family Ranellidae; genus Monoplex; species Monoplex corrugatus. The sequence continues at coordinate 76,249,932 of JAPXFY010000013.1, read as the reverse complement.
CAAACTAACTAACTATTTAACTATCTAACTAACTAGCTGAATGGTATTCAAGGTATCACAGTATGATAATTATCTGTATTCAGTGAACCAAGGCCGAGGGTTTATCCTTTTACCACCTTGATCACAATTATGCACAATAAGGTATGGGATACGGCTAGGTTCAGGACACCTAGTCCGATCGTTCATCCAGTAACATTTAAGTCCCGTGCGATCTTTACACCATCCAGGTAACTACATGCAAAGTAATGTAAAGCCCGTTACCTTGGCTCGGCTCTCCCGCGCTGGCACATCCTGTCAATTCAGGCGCGGCTGTCTAACTAAACATCTATGTTAAACTGCATGTAATCTGCAGTAGCTAACTGACGCAGGGCTTATTAGACAGCATTTGGGACACTAAACTAGTTATTTAGCTACACTAAATAATTATTCAGCTGATACTGAACCCCATGCTGAGTTTCACAGCAGCGGTTGCCCACCAGTGTGCCCTGGTTGTGCGTTGACAAAGTCATTGAAATCACAAGACAGGGCATTCTGATGCTCCCAAAAGTTCAGTAATGCGTGTAACCGCCATGGCTGTTCTGGCACTCAACGCAGCGAGTCCTCATCGAGTTGACCAGGTTGGTGAAGATCCTCTGTGGAAACGCCTGCCACTCAGCCTGCAGCATTGGTAGAGGTGTTGGGCATCCCTGGGAGGGGGGTGGTTGATCCTCACTTTGTGATCCAGCTCATCCCAGAGGTTCTCAATCGGGTTGAGATCGGGACTGCATGCTGGCCACTCCATTCTGTTGACTCCAGACTGCTGCAGGAAGTCGTTGACCACCCTTGCCCTGTGGGGGCGAGCGTTGTCATCCTGGTAGACAGCCGTCGGTCCCATCTGCTGCAGTGTAGGCACAGCCAGCGGTCGAAGGATCTCATCCCGTTATCGGAGGCCAGTCAGGTTACCCTGTACATGATACAAGGGTGTTCTGTGTTGAAGGCTGAAGGCCCCCAGACCATTACAGAACCTCCACCAAAGGCCACCTTTTCTTGGACAGTGGTGTCAATAAAGCGTTGCCCTGGGCGTCTCCAGACCCTCAGTCGGCCGTCGTTGTGGTTCATGGTGAAGCGTGATTCATCACTGAACAGGACCTGGGACCATTGCTGACGTGTCCACCTCACGTGACGTCTGCAGAAGGCGCGGCATGCTGCCCTATGGGCTGGAGTTAAGCGTGGCCGTACAGCTGGGCGACGAGAACGGAGGTTAAACCAATGAAGGCGGTTCCGTATGGTCTGCTGGCTGATGTTGATGTTAGTAGCCACCCTCAACTGCCTTCGAATGATGCTGGAAGAGGCTGTTCTTGTCTGCAGGGCTTGTCGTTCAATGAGACGATCTTCACGTGGGTTTGTCTTCTTCGGTCGACCAGATCTGCGTCTTTCATGGACCCTCCCAGTGGTTGTGAAGCGTTGAATCAGTCTGACAATGACCGAGATGGACACCTGAAGTCGTCTGGCCACTTCTCGCTTGGGAACACCATCTTGGAACCATGCAACAGCTCGTCCCCTCTCAAACTCGCTCAATTTTCGTCGTGGAGGCATTGTCAGATCAGGCCTACTACTGGTGGAATGTCTTCTTATAAAGCCAAGCAAGAGACAGCATCTCACACATAAACAGCAGTTCTTGCACGTGCATAATGGTTTTTCCATCTGGCTTGTGCAATGTGTTCAGGCAGAACGGTCCAAAACAAGGTCCTTTTTCGCAAGTTTCCGCTTTTCCGTTTGCGGCCAAGCTCAGTAGTAGAGAATCCCGTGCAATTTTCGCACTAACACAACATCGCCCACTTACAGCTGAACAAGAATTCATAACAATTTGGCTGGACTGAGAAATAAATAACAGTAGCGAACTGAGTTTATTACGCACCTGTTTTCTCATAGTGATCCTTAACTTTTTGTGCGTAGCTTAGTTGCATGGTGTTCTGTGGTCACTGTTGTGGACCAAGGTGTTGGTGTTCTTCTCTCTCCGACTCTGCCATTGAAATCTCCCATGACGTACAGGTCTTCTTGGTCTGGGATGCTGTTGATGGTGTCCGAGAGTTTTTCAAAGAAGGAGTCCTTATCCTCATCTGAGTAGGAGTCATTACATGATGCATACACTTGAATGTAGTTGTTGATCTTGTTGTCCTCTCTAATGCCGATCTTCTGAAATGAACTCTGTACTCACTAGATCTTTTGCCTTGTCATGGTGTAGGATGAAACCCACGCCATGTGCTGCTCTCTGTTCCTTGCTTACACCGCTCCAAATGAGAACATAGTTGGCGTCTATTTCCTATGTTCTTGTCCCTTTCTTTCTGGTGTCTGCAATGCCCAGTATGGAGATCTTGCGCTGGGTCATGAACTCTACTATCTCTGGTTTTTTGTTCAGTCAATTCATTACGTTAGTTAGTTAGTTAGTTAGTTAGTTAGTTAGTTAGTTAGTTGGTTAGTTAGATAGTTAGTTAGTTAGTAAGTTAGTTAGTTAGTTATTTCGTTAGTTAGTTTTAGTTAGTTAGTTGGATAGTTATTTGGTTAGTTAGTTTAAGTTAGCTGGTTAGTAAGTTACTTAGTTTGTAAGTTAGTAATTTAGTAATTTAATTAATTAGTTAGTTAGTTAGTTAGTTAGTTAATTAGTTAGTACGTAAGTTACTTAGGAGACTTCTGACTTACGTTGGTAGAGAGTTCAGTGCGTTAGTAAGTTAGTTGGTGAGTTAGTTAATAAGTTATTGTATAGTAAATTACTTAGTTTATTATTTACTTATTTAGTTATTAACTTAGTTGGTTAGTTAGTAAGTTACTTAGTTAGTTAGTTAGTTCATTAGTACGTTGGTTCATTAGTAATTAGTTTGTTAGTTAGTTAATTATGAACCTTCTTACTTACTTATGTTGGTAGTTAGTTCATTATGTCAGTTAGTTAGTGAGTTAGTTAGTGAGTTAATTAGTTAGTTATTTAGTTAGTTAGTTTCTTAGTCAGTTATTTAGTTAGGTAGTTAGTTAATTAGTTAGTTACCTACTTACTTATTTTCGTAGTTAGTTAGTTCATTTCGATAGTTAGTTAATTAATTAGTTAGTTAGTTAGTTAGTCAGTTAGTTAGTTACTTAGTTAGTTAATTCGTTAGTTCATTAGTTTGTTAGTTCGTTATTTAGTTAGTTAGTTATTTAGTTAGTTACTTAGTTATTTAGTTAGTTACTTCGTTAGTTCGTTAGTATGTTAGTTCGTTATTTTAGTTAGCTAGTTAGGTAGTTAGTTAATTAGTTAGTTAGTTCATCATCATCAGTCCCGTAGTTTGGTTGACCGTTGGGGCACTACTGAAGATTTTGCAACCAACTTCCTCCACTCCTCACGGTCCTCAGCTTTCCGCAGAATGATATTCCATTCAAGGCCAGTCCACTCTCTGATATTGTCTTCCCATCTTTTTCTCTGTCTGCCTCTTCGTCTCCCTCCCTGAACTGTTCCCTGCAAGACGGTCTTGGCCAGTCCAGATGATCGTGTGACGTGCCCGTACCACCTCAGTTTGCATCTTTTCACTGAGGTCAGGAGATCTTCCCCGATGGCGTTTTCGATTCGGGTTATATGATCTTTGTACGAGATACCAAGGAGTTTGCGGAAGCATCTCATCTCCATTGCCTGTATCCTTCTTTCAATGTCTGTTGTTATGGTCCATGTTTCGCATGCATACAAAAATATTGACATGACATGTCTGATCTTGGAGCCAATTGCGATATTCTTGTCGTTCCAGATGACTTTTAGCTTGGTCATTGCAGCTGTGGTCTGGGCAATCCTGGAAAGTACTTCGGGCTTTGATCCTTCATCTGATACTATAGCTCCCAGATATTTAAATCTATGGACGGTCTCAAGTTTCTTGTTGTCTATGGTAATGTCAGTGCTGATGCCATTGGTATTATTTGTCATCAACTGGGTTTTCTCTGCACTGATCTGCATGCCATATGCTGTGGAGGCCTCATCAAGATGTTTTATCAAGCTGACTAGCTCTTGCTCTTGCCCAGCTAGTCCGTCAATGTCGTCGGCAAAACGCAAGTTTGTGATTGTTCTACCTCCGATGCTGACTGTTCCCTCGTGGTCTTCAAGTGCGTCAGCCATTATTCTCTCTAAGAAGATGTTAAAGAGAGTGCAAGAGCAGGCATCCTTGGCGTACTCCAACTGTGAATTTGTTAGTTAGTTAGTTAGTGAGTTAGTTATTTAGTTAGTCAGTTCGTTAGTCAGTTAGTCAGTTAGTTAGTTAGTTAGTTAGTTATTTAGTTAGTTAGTTAGTTAGTTAGTTAGTTAGTTAGTTAGTTAGTTAAATGGGAACCTTCTTACTTACTTATGTCGGTCGTTAGATCTTTACGTTAGTTAGTTGCTTGGTTGGTTGGTTGGTTGATTGTTTAGTTAGTTAGTTAGTTAATTAGTTAGTTAGTTAAATAGTTTAAGTAAGTTCCTTAGTTAGGAGACCTCTTACACCATTCACATCCTACAGCGCATTCAAAACAATGCTGTACGCCTTGTACTCAAAAAGAAAAAAGCTGACCACATATCTCCTCTCCTGGCACAACTTCACTGGCTCCCTGTATCAAAGCGCATACAGTACAAACTAGACACCATGTGCTACAAAAGCCTCAATAACGCAGCCCCCGATTACCTGTCAAGCCTACTTGAGATCTATGTTCCCTCACGTACCCTCCGCTCTGCCTCCGATCCTCTGACTTTTCGCTTTCCACGCACTAAGCTCAATACCTATGGTCCACGAGCCTTCTCTGTTTCTGGTCCACTCTCCTGGAACAAACTTCCTCTCTCAGTCCGTCAGCAACCTACTTTTGCCTCCTTCAAGTCCGCTCTCAAAACTCACCTTTTCTCCTCTGCATAAAATCCTAACCTCACTCAACCCCCCTCTGCAGCCTGTCTCCGCTCTGAGGGGAATCACTTTGTTTTAATATATAATTGTATATGATGTGCTCTCTGTGGTTTTCCATTGGTTTTATTCTTGCTTTTATTGCTTTTATTCTTTTCTCCCCATTTGTGGCCATGCATGTGTGTGTGTGTGTGTGTGTGTGTGTGTGTGTGTGTGTGTGTGTGTGTGTGTGTGTGTGTGTGTGTGTGTGTATGTGTGTGCGTGCGTGCGTGCGTGTGTGCGTGTGTGTCTTTTCGGCGCTTGGATTTGATTTTGTCGAGATTTGCGCTATATAAATATTGTAATTATTATGTATGCATGTGCGTACGTATGTATGTATGTATGTATGTATGTATGTATGTATGTATGTATACGCTTAGATTTATGTATGTATGTATGTATGCATGTATACGCTCAGCTTAGATTTATGTATGTAAGTATGTAAGCATGTATGTATGCATGTATACGCTCATATGTATGTAGGTATGTACGCATGTATACGCTCAGCGCTTAGATTTGATTTTGTCAAGATTTTGCGCTATATAAATAAAATATATTATTATTATTATTACTTATGTTGGTATGTATTTCAGTTAGTTAGTTAGTTAGTTTGTTTGTTAGTAAGCTACTTAGTTAGTTATTTAGTAAGTTACTTAGTAAGTTAGTTAGTTAATTATTTACTTATTTAGTTAGTGGTTAGTTAGTTAGTTAGGTAGGTAGGTAGTGTAGTTAGTTTGTTAGTTATTTAGTTTTTTAGTAAGTTAGTTAGTTAGTTAATTAGTTAGTTAGATAGTTAAATAAGAAACTTATTACTTATGTTGGTAGTTAGTTCATTACGTTAGTTAGTTAGTTAGTTCGTTCGTTCGTTAATTAGTTAGTTAGTTATTAGTTCGTTAGTTAGTTAGTTCGTTCGTTAGTTAGTTAATTAGTTAATTAATTAGTTAGTTAGTCAGTTAGTCAGTTAGTTAGCTAGTTCGATAGTTAAATGGGAAGCTTCTGACTTACTTATGTTGGTAGTTAGTACATTACGTTAGTTAGTTAGTTGCTTGGTTGTTCGTGGGTTGTTTAGTTAGTTCGTTAGTTAGTTTGTTAGTTAGTTTGTTAGTTAGTTGGCTAGTTAGATAGTTAGTTAGTTAGTTAGTTACTTAGTCAGTTAGTTAGTTAGATAATTAGTTAATTAGTTACTTAGTTAATTACGTATATTCGTAGTTAGTTAGTTACTTGGTTAGTTAGTTAGTTAGTAAGTTAGTTAGTTAAATAAAAACTTCTTACTTATGTTGGTAATTAGTTCATTACGTTAGTTAGTTAGTTAGTTAGTTACTTAGTGAGTTAGGTATTCAGTTAGTTAGTTAGTAAGTTCGTTCGTTAGTTAGTTAATTAGTTTGTTAGTTAGTTGGATAGTTAGATAGTTAGTTAGTTAGTTAGTTACTTAGTCAGTTAGTTAGTTAGTTAGGTAGTTAGTTTATTAGTTAGTTAATTAGTTAGTTACGTATATTCGTAAGTAGTTAGTTCATTTCGTTAGTTAGTTATTTACTGGGTTAGTTAGTTAGTTAGTTAGTTAGTTAATTAATTGGTTGGTTAGTTAGTTAGTTAATTAATTACTTGGTTAGTTAGTAATTTAATTAGTTAGTTAGTTTGTTAGTTAGTTAGTTAGTCAGCTAGTTAGTCAGTTAGTAGGTTATTTAGGTAGTTAGTTAATTAGTCATTTAGTAAGTTAATTAGTTAGTAAGTAAGTTACTTAGGAGGCTTCTTACTTGTGTTGGTATGTATTTCAGTTCGTTAGTTAGTTAGTTAGTAAGCTACTTAGTTATTTAGTAAGTAACCTAGTAAGTTAGTCAGTTAATTGTTTACTTATTTAGTTAGTTGGTTAGTTAGTTAGTTAGTTATTTAGTTACTTAGTTAGTTAGTTAGTTAGTGAGTTAGTTAGGTAGGTAGGTAGTTAGGTAGTTAGGTAGTTTAGTTAGTAAGTTAGTTAGCTAGTTAGTTACTTAGTTACTTAGTTATATAGTTAGTTAGTTAGTAAGTTCGTTCGTTAGTTAGTTAGTTAGTTAGTTAAATAAGAAACTTCTTACTTACATGTACTTATGTTGGTAGTTAGTTCATTACGTTAGTTAGTTAGGTATTAGTTAGTTAGTTAGTTAGTTAGTTAGTTAGTTAGTGAGTTAGTTATTTAGTTAGTTAGTAAATTCGTTCGTTAGTTAGTTTGTTAGTTAGGTAGTTAGGTAGTTAGGTAGTTAAGTAGTTAAGTTAGTTAGTTAGTTACTTAGTTAGTTACTTAGTTAGTTAGTTAGATAGTTAATTAATTAGGTACTGAGTTAGTTACGTACGTGTATTCGTAGGTAGTTAGTTCATTTCGTTAGTTAGTTATTTACTGGGTTAGTTAGTTAGTTAGTTAGTTGGTTAGTTGTAGTTAGTTAGTTAAGTTAGTTAGTTAGTTAGTTAGTTAGATAGTTAGTTAGTTAGTTAGTTGGTAAGGTAGTTAGTTGATTACTTAGTTACTTACGTATATTCTTAGGTAGTTAGTTTATTTCGTTAGTTAGGTAGTTACTTGGTTGGTTAGTTAGTTAGTTAGATAGTTAGTTGGTTAGTTAGTTAGTTAGTTATTTAGGAGACTTCTGACTTATGTTGGTAAGAGTTAAGAGCGTTAGTAAGTTAGTTGGTGAGTTAGTTAGTTAATAAGTTAGTTAATTAGTTATATAGTAAGTTACTTAGTTAATTATTTACTTATTTAGTTATTAAATTAGTTAGTTAGTTAGTTCGTTCGTTAATTCGTTAGTTCGTTAGTTCGTTAGTTAGTTATGAACCTTCTCACTTTTATTTACTTATTTAGTTATTAAATTAGTTAGTTAGTTAGTTCGTTCGTTAATTCGTTAGTTCGTTAGTTCGTTAGTTAGTTATGAACCTTCTCACTTACTTATGTTGGTAGTTAGTTCATTATGTAAAACAGTTAGGGAATTAGTTAGTGAGTGAGTTAGTTAGTTAATCAGTTAGTTAGTTAGGTAGTTAGTTAATTAGTTAGTTAGTTAGTTATTTACTTACTTATATTCGTAGGTAGTTAGTTCATTTCGATAGTTAGTTAGTTAATTAGGTAGTTAGTTAGTTCATTAGTTTGTTAGTTCCTTAGTTAGTTAATTAGTTAGTTACTTGGATAGTTAGACAGTTAGTTACTTACTTACTTAGTAAGTTAGTTAGTTAGTTACTTAATTACGTATAATCGTAGGTAGTTAGTTCATTTCGTTAGTTAGTTATTTACTGGGTTAGTTAGTTAGTTAGTTATTTGGTTAGTTAGTTAGTTAGTTAATTAGTTGGTTAGTTACTTAGTAAGTTAGTTAGTTAGTTAGTTAGGTAGTTAGTTAGTTACTTAGTCAGTATGTAGGTTAGTTAGGTAGTTAGTTAATTAGTTAGTTTGTTAGTTTGTTACTTAGTTAGTTAGTTAGTTAGTTAGTTATTAGTTAGTTAGTTAGTTAGTATGTTAGTAAGTAAGTTACTTCTTTAGGAGACTTCTTACTTATGTTGGTATGTATTTCAGTTCGTTAGTTAGTTAGTTAGTTAGTAAGCTACTTAGTTATTTAGGTAGTAACCTAGTAAGTTATTTAGTTAATTATATTACTTATTTAGTTAGTTGGTTAGTTAGTTAGGTAGTTAGGTACTTTAGTTAGTTAGTTAGTTAGTAGTTAGTTAGTTAGTAGTAAGTTAGTTAGATAGTTAAATATGAAACTTCTTACTTACATATACTTATGTTGGTAGTTAGTTCATTACGTTAGTTAGTTAGTTAATTAGTTAGTTACTTAGTGAGTTAGTTAATTAGTTAGTTGGATAGTTAGATAGTTAGTTAGTTAGTTAGTTAGTTAGTTAGTTATACTTAGTTACTTAGTCATAGTTAGTTAGTACTATTTAAATAAGAAACTTCTTACTTACATGTACTTATGTTGGTAGTTAGTTCATTACTTTAGTTAGTTAGTTAGGTAATTAGTTAGTTAGTTAGTTAGTTACTTAGTGAGTTAGTTATTTAGTTAGTTAGTAAATTCGTTCGTTAGTTAGTTAGTTAGTTAGGTAGTTAGCTAGTTAATTTACTTATTTAGTTAGTTAGTTAGTTAGTTAGTTAGGTAGTTAGTTAATTAGTTACTGAGTTAGTTATGTACGTGTATTCGTAGGTAGTTATTTCATTTCGTTAGTTAGTTATTTACTGGGTTAGTTAATTAGTTAGTTAGTTATTTAGTTAGTTAGTTAGTTGGTTAGTTAGTTAGTTAGTTAGTTGTTAAGGTAGTTAGTTGATTACTTAGTTACTTACGTATATTCTTAGGGAGTTAGTTCATTTCGTTAGTTATGTAGTTACTTGGTTGGTTAGTTAGTTATATAGTTAATTAGTTAGTTAGTTAGTTATTTAGGAGACTTCTGACTTATGTTGGTAGAGAGTTAAGTGCGTTAGTAAGTTAGTTGGTGAGTTAGTTAGTTAATAAGTTAGTTAATTAGTTATATAGTAAGTTAGTTAATTATTTACGTATGTAGTTATTAAATTAGTTAGTTAGCTAGTTAGTTAGTTAGTTAGTTCGTTAGTTCGTTATGAACCTTCTTACTTACTTATGTTGGTAGTTAGTTCATTATGTAAAACAGTTAGGGAATTAGTTAGTGAGTGAGTTAGTTAGTTAATCAGTTAGTTAGTTAGGTAGTTAGTTAATTAGTTAGTTAGTTACTTACTTACTTACTTACTTACTTATAGTCGTAGTTAGTTAGTTCATTTCGATAGTTAGTTAGTTAATTAGTTAGTTAATTAGTTAGTTAATTAGTTCGTTAGTTCCTTAGTTAGTTAGTTAGTTAGTTACTTGGATAGTTAGATAGTTAGTTACTTACTTACTTACTTAGTAAGTTAGTTAGTTAATTAGTTACTTAGTTAATTACTTACGTATATTCGTAGGTAGTTAGTTCATTTCGTTAGTTAGTTATTTACTGGGTTAGTTAGTTAGTTATTAATTATTTGGTTAGTTAGTTAGTTAATTAGTTGGTTAGTTAGTTAGTAAGTTAGTTAGTCAGTTAGGTAGTTAGTTAGTTACTTAGTCAGTTAGTAGGTTAGTTAGGTAGTTAGTTAATTAGTTAGTTTGTTAGTTAGTTAGTGAGTTAGTTAGTTAATTAATTAGTTAGTTAGTATGTTAGGAAGTAAGTTACTTAGTTAGGAGACTTCTTACTTATATTGGTATGTATTTCAGTTCGTTAGTTAGTTATTTAGTAAGCAACTTAGGTATTTTGGTAGTAACCTAGTAAGTTAGTTAGTTAATTATTTACTTATTTAGTTAGTTGGTTAGTTAGTTAGGTAGTAAGTAGTTAGGTACTTTAGTTAGTTAGTGAGTAGTTAGTTATTTAGTTAGTTAGATAGTTAAATATGAAATTTCTTACTTACATGTCATTATGTTGGTAGTTAGTTCATTACGTTAGTTAGTTAGTTAATTAGTTACTTATTGAGTTAGTTAATTATTAGTTGGATAATTAGATAGTTTAGTTAGTTAGTTAGTTAGTTAGTTAGTCAGTTAGTTAGTTAGTTAGTTATTATTTAGTTAGTTACGTATATTTGTTAGTAGTTAGTTCATTTCGTTATTTACTGGTTAGTAGTAGTTAGTTAGATTAGTTAGTTTGTTAGTCAGTTAGTTAGTTAGTTAGTTGTTAGTCAGTTAGTTATTAGTTAGTTTGGTAGTCAGTTAGTTAGTTACTTAGTCAGTTAGTAGGTTAGTTAGGTAGTTAGTATAATATTATTAGTTAGATAGTATGTTAGTAAGTAATTTACTTAGTTAGGAGACTTCCTACTTATGTTGGTATGTATGTTGAGTTAGTTAGTTAGTTAGTTATGTCAGTTAGTTAGATAATTAAATAAGAAACTTTTTACTTACATGTACTTACGTTAGTTAGTTAGTTAGTAAGTTCGTTCGTTAGTTAGTTAGTTAGTTGGATAGTTAGATAGTTAGTCACTTACTTAGTCATTAGTTAGTTAGTTAGGTAGTTAGTTAATTAGTTAGTTTAGTTACTTAAGCATATTCGTAGGTAGTTAGTTCATTTCTTTTAGTTAGTTATTTACTGGGTTTGTTAGTTAGTTAGTTAGTTAGTTTAGTGAGTTAGTTAGTTGGTTAGTTAGTTACTTGGTTGTTAGTTAGTTAGTTAGATAGTGATTGAGTGAGTGAGTTAGTTAGTTAGTTAGTTTGTTTAGGTAGTTAGTTAATTAGTTAGGTACTTACGTATATTCAGAGGTAGTTAGTTCATTTCGTTTGTTAGTTACTTGGTTGGTTAGTTGTTAGTTAGATAGTGAGTTAGTTAGTTTGTTAGTTAGTTTAATAGACTTCTGACTTATGTTGGTAGAGAGTTAAGTGCGTTAATAAGTTAGTTGGTGAGTTAGTTGATAAGTTAGTTAATTAGTTATATAGTAAGTTACTTAGTTGATTATTTACTTATTTAGTTATTAAATTAGTTAGTTAGTTAGTTAGTTATTAGTTAGTTAGTTAGTTAGTTAGTTAGTTAGTTAGTTAGTTAGTTAGTTCGTAAGTTCGTTAGTTCGTTAGTTCGTTAGTTCGTTAATTCGTTAGTTCGTGAGTTAGTTATGAACCTTCTTACTTACTTATGTTGGTAGTTAGTTCATTATGTAAAATTGTTAGTGAGTTAGTTAGATAGTTATTTAATCAGTTAGTTAGTTAGGTATTAGTTAATTAGTTAGTTACTTACTTACTTATATTCGTAGGTAGTTAGTTCATTTCGTTAGTTAGTTAGTTAGTTAGTTAGTTAGTTAGTTATAGTTAGTTAGTTATAGTTAGTTTAGAGACTTCTGACTGATGTTGGTAGAGAGTTAAGTGCGTTAGTAAGTTAATTCGTTAGTTCGTTATTTAGTTAGTTAGTTCGTTATGAACCTTCTTAATTAGTTATGTTGGTAGTTAGTTCATTATGTAAAACAGTTAGGGAGTTAGTTAGTGAGTGAGTTAGTTAGTTAATCATTAGTTAGGTAGTTAGTTATTTACTTACTTATATTCGTAGGTAGTTAGTTCATTTCGATATTTAGTTAGTTAATTAGTTAGTTAGTTAGCTGGTTAGTTTGTTAGTTCCTTAGTTAGTTAGTTAGTTACTTGGATAGTTAGATAATTACTTACTTACTTACTTACTTACTTAGTAAGTTAGTTAGTTAGTTAATTAGTTACTTAGTTACTTACGTATATTCGTAGGTAGTTAGTTCATTTCGTTAGTTATTTAGTTAGTTAGTTAATTAGTTGGTTAGTTAGTTAGTTAGTTTACCTAGTCAGTTAGTTAGTTAGTCAGTTAGTTAGTTAGTTAGTTACCTAGTCAGTTATTTAGTTAGTTAGTTAGGTAGGTAGTTAATTAGTTAGTTAGTTACTTACGTATATTCGTAGTTAGTTCATTTCGTTAGTTAGTTACTTGGTTGGTTAGTTAGTTAGTTAGATAATCAGTTAGTTAGTTAGTTAGTTAATTAGTTAGTTAGTTAGTTAGTTAGTTAATATGTAAGTTACTTAGGAGACTTCTGACTTATGTTGGTAGAGAGTTCAGTGCGTTATTAAGTTAGTTGGTGAGTTAGTTAGTTAATAAGTTAGTTACATAGTAAATTACTTAGTTAGTTAATTATTTACTTATTTAATTATTAAGTTAGTTGGTTAGTTAGTAAGTTAGTTAGTTAGTTTGTTAGTTATTCGTTAGTTCGTTCGTTCGTTAGTTCGTTAACTAATTAGTTAGTTACTTAGTTATTTATTTATTTAATTAGTTTGTTATTTAGTTAGTTAGTTATGAACCTTCTTACTTACCTATGTTGGTAGTTAGTTCATTACGTAAGTTAGTTAGTGAGTTAATTAGTGAGGTAGTTTCTTAGTTAGTTAGTTACTTAGTCAGTTATTTAGTTAGGTAGTTAGTTAATTAGTTAGTTAGTTACTGACTTATTTTCGTAGGTAGTTACTTTTTTTCGATAGTTAGTTAGTTAATTAGTTAGTTAGCTTGTTAGTTAGCTAGTTAGTTAGTTAGTTAGTCAGTTAGTCAGTCAGTTAGTTAGTTAGATAGTTAGTTAGTTAGTTAGATAGTTGGTTAGTTAGTTACTTAGTTAGTTAGTTAGTTAGTTAGTTACTTAGTTACTTCGTTAGTTCGTTAGTTTGTTAGTTCGTTGTTTAGTTAGTTAGTTAGGTTGTTAGTTAATTAGTTAGTTAATTAGTTACTTAGTGAGTTATTTATTTAGTTAGTTAGTTAATTAGTTCGTTAGTTACTTACTTAGTTAGTTAGTTAATTAGTTAGTTAATTGGTTAGTTAGTTAGTTTGTCAGTTAGTTAGCTAGTTTGATAGTTAAATGGGAAGCTTCTGACTTACTTATGTCGGTAGTTAGATCATTACGTTAGTTAGTTAGTTGCTTGGTTGGTTGATTGTTTAATTAGTTAATTAGTTAGTTAGTTAGTTTAGTTAGTTAGTTAGTTAACTAGTTAATTAGTTAATCAGTTAGTAAGTAAGTTACTTAGTTAGGTGACTTCTTACTTATGTTGGTATGTATTTCAGTTCGTTAGTTAGTTAGTTAGTTAGTTAGTTAGTTAGTTAGTTAGTTAGTAAGCTACTTAGTTATTTAGTAAGTTACTTAGTAAGTTAGTTAATTATTTACTTATTTAGTTAGTTGTTAGTTAGTTAGTTTGTTAGTTAGTTAGGTAGGTAGTTTAGTTAGTTATTTAGTTATTTAGTTTTTTCAGTAAGTTAGTTAATTAGTTAGATAGTTAAATAAGAAACTTCTTACTTACTTATGTTGGCAGTTAGTTCATTACGTTAATTATTTAGTTAGTTAGTTAGATAGTTAGTTAATTAGTTAGTTAATTAGTTACTTAGTGAGTTAGTTATTTAGTTAATTAGTTCGTTAGTTAGTTAGTTAGTTAATTAGTTAGTTAGTTAGTTGGTTAGTTAGCTAGTTCGATATTTAAATGGGAAGCTTTTGACTTACTGATGTCGGTAGTTAGATCATTACGTTAGTTAGTTAGTTGCTTGGTTGGCTGGTTGTTTTATTAGTTAATTTGATAGTTAGTTAGTTTGTTAACTAGTTAATTAATTAATTAGTTAGTAAGTAAGTTACTTAGGAGACTTCTTACTTATGTCGGTATGTATTTCAGTTCGTTAGTTAGTTAGTTACTTAGTTAGTTACTTACTTACTTAGTTAGTTAGTAAGCTACTTAGTTAGTTATTTAGTAAGTTACTTAGTAAGTTAATTAGTTTATTATTAGTTATTTAGTTAGTTGTTAGTTAGTTAGTTTGTTAGTTAGGTAGGTAGTTTAGTTAGTTAGTTAGTTTATTTAGTTTGTTAGTAAGCTAGTTAGTTAGTTAGATAGTTAAATAAGAAACGTCTTACTTACTTATGTTGGTAGTTAGTTCATTTCATTAGTTAGTTAGTTACTTAGTTACTTAGTTACTTAGTGAGTTAGTTATTTAGTTAGTTAGTTAGTTCTTTAGTTAGTTAGCTAATTAGTTAGTTAGTTAATTAGTTAGTTGGATTGTTAGACAGTTAATTAGTTAATTAGTTCGTAAGTTAATTAGTTAGTTAGGTAGTTAGTTAGTTAGTTTGTTACTTAGTTAGTTGGTTAGGTAGTTAGTTAGTTAGTTAGTTAGTCAGTTAGTTACCTTTTTTTCGATAGTTAAATGGGAAGCTTCTGACTTACTTATGTTGGTACTTAGTTCATTACGTTAGTTAGTTAGTTGCTCGGTTGTTGGTCGTTGTTTAGTTAGTTAGTTAGTTAGTTAATTAGTAACCTAGTTAGTTAATTAGTTAGTTAGTTACTTAGTTAGTTAGTTAATTAATTAGTTAGTGATTTAGTTACGTTTATTTGTAGGTCGGTATTTCATTTCGTTCGTTAGTTACTTTCTTGGTTGGTTAGTTAGTTAGTTAGTTAGTTAGTTAGTTAGTTAGTTAGTAGTTAGTTAGTTAATTAGTTAGATAGGTGAATAAGAAACTTCTTACTTACTTATGTTGGTAGTTAGCTCATTACGTTAGTTATTTAGTTACTTAGTTACTTAGTGAGTTAATTATTTAGTTAGTTAGTTAGTTTGTTAGCTAGTTAGTTAGTTAGTTAGTTAGTTCTTTAGTTAGTTAGTTAGTTAGTTAGTTGGATAGCTAGTTATTTAGTTAGTTAGTTAGTTAGTAAGTTAGTTAGTTAGGTAGGTAGTTAATTAGTTAGTTACTTACTTACTTACGTATATTCGTAGGTAGTTAGTTCATTTCATTGGTTATTTATTCACTGGATTAGTAGTTACTTAGTCAGTTAGTCAGTTAGTTAGTAGTTAGTTAGTTAGTTAGTTAATTAGTTGGTTATTAATTTAGTTATTAAGTTAGTTAGTTTGTTAGTTAGTTAGTTAGTTAGGTAGTTAGTTAGGTAGTTAGTTATTCAGTTAGTTAGTTACTTACTTACGTATATTCGTAGTTGGTTATTTACTGGCTTTGTTAGTTAGTTAGTTATGTTAGTTATTTAGTTAGTTAGTTAGTTAGTTAGTTAGTTAATAAGTTAGTTAGTAAGTACGTTACTTAGGAGATTTCTGACTGATGTTGGTAGAGAGTCAGTTCGTTAGTAAGTCAGTTGCTGAATTAGTTAGTTAATAAGTTAGTTAATTAGTTTATATAGTAAGTTACTTAGTAGTTAGTTAGTTAATTATTTCCTTATTTAGTTATTAAGTTAGTTTGTTAGTTAGGAAGTTAGTTAGTTAGTTAGTTCGTTAGTTCATTAGTTCATTAGTTCGTTAGTAAATTAGTTAGTTAGGTAGTTATTTATGAACCTGCTTACTTTTTTATGTTGGTAGTTAGTTCATTATGTAAGTTAGTTAGTGAGTTAGTTAGTTAGTAGTGAGTGAGTTGGTTAGTTAGCTAGTCAGTTAATTAGTTAGTTAGTTAGTTAGTTAGTTAGGTAGTTAGTTAGTTAGTTACTTATTCAGTTAATTAGTTAGGTAGTTAGTTAATCAGTTATTTAGTTAGTTACTTACTTACGTTCTTACTTACTTATAATCGTAGGTAGTTAGTTTGTTTCGATAGTTAGTTAGTTAATTAGTTAGTCAGTTATGTTAGTTAGTTAGTTAGTTAGTTCGTTAGTTCGTTAGTGTTTTAGTTCGTATTTAGTGAGCTAGATAATTAATTAGTTAGTTAGTTAGTTGTTAGTTTCGTTGTTACTTTTACTTTTTTTTGTTGGTTAGATAGTTAATTAGTTAGTTAGTTAGTTGCTTAGTGATTTATTTTAGTTAGTTAATTAGTTAGTTAGTTAGTTAGTTAGTTAGTTAGTTAGTTAGTTAGTTAGTTAGTTAGTTAGTTCGTTAGTTCGTTAGTTTGTTAGTTCGTTATTTAGTGAGTTAGATAGTTAATTAGTTAGTTAGTTAGTTAGTTCGTTATTTAGTTAGTTAGTTGGTTAGATAGTTAATTAGTTAGTCAATTTGTTAGTTAGTTAGTTAGTTAGTTAGTTATTGAGTTAGTTAGTTAGTTAGTCAGTTAGTTAGTTAGTTAGATAGTTAAATGGGAAGCTTCTGACTTACTTATGTTGGTAGTTAGTTCATTACGCTAGTTAGTTGCTTGGTTGGTTGGTTGTTTGGTTGGTTGGCTGTTTAGTTAGTTAGTTAGTTAATTAGTTAGTTAGTTAGTAATTAAGCTAGTTAGGAGGCTTCTTACTTATGTTGGTATGTATTTCAGTTCGTTAGTTAGTTGGTTAGTTATTTAGTTCGTTATTTAGTTAGTTAGTTAGTTAGGTAGTTTAGTTAGTTAGTTAGATAGTTAAATAAGAAACTTCTTACTTACTTATGTTGGTAGTTAGTTCATTACGTTAGTTAGTTAGCTAGTTAGTTAGTTTGTTAGTTAGCTAGTTAGTTACTTATTTAGTTAGTTAGTTAGTCAGTTACTTAATGAGTTAGTTATTTAGTTAGTTATTTAGTAAGTTAGTTAGTTAGTTAGTTAATTAATTAGTTAGATAGTTGAATACTTAGATAGTTAGTTAGTTAGTTAGTCAGTTAGTTAGTTAGTTAGTAGTCAGTTAGTTAGCTAGTTCGATAGTTAAATGGGAAGCTTCTGACTTACTTATGTTGGTAGTTAGTTCATTACGTTAATTAGTTAGTTGGTTGGTTGGTTGGTTGTTTAGTTAGTTAGTTATTTGTTTAGTTAGTTAGTAAGTTACTTAGTAAGTTAATCAATTAGTTAGATAGTTAATTAGTTAATTTGTTAGTTCGTTAGTTAGTTAGTTACTTAGTCAATTAGTTAGTTAGTTAGTTAGGTAGTTAGTTAATTAGTTAGTTAGTTACTTACTTACGTATATTCGTAGGTAGTTAGTTCATTTCGTTCGTTAGTTAGTTACTTGGTTGGGTAGTTAGTTATAGTTAGTTAGTTATTAGTTAGTTAGTTAGTTAGTTAGTTAGTTAGTAAGTAAATTTCTTAGGAGACTTCTGAGTTATGTTGGTAGAGAGTTCAGTGCGTTAGTAAGTTAGTTGGTGAGTTAGTTAGTTAATAAGTTAGTTAATTAGTTATATAGTAAATTACTTCACTTATTTAGTTATTCAGTTAGTTGGTTAGTTAGTAAGTTGTTTAGTTAGTTAGTTAGTTCGTTAGTTCTTTAGTTAGTTAGTTAGTTATTAGTTAGTTAGTTAGTTAGTTAGTTGGTTAGTTAGTTTGTTTGTTAGTTAGTTAGTTAGTTATGAATCTTCTTACTTATGTTGGTAGTTAGTTCATTATGTAAGTTAGTTAGTGAGTTAGTGAGTTAGTTAGTTAGTTACTTAGTTACCTAGTCATTTAGATATTTAGTCAGTTAATTAGTTAGTTACTTACTTATTTAATTACTTACTTATTTTCGTAGATAGTTAGTTCATTTCGATAGTTAGTTAGTTAATTAGTTAGTTAGTCTGTGTTTGTCTGTGTGTGATAGTGTATATATATATATATAATTATATATATGTGTGTGTGTGTGTGTGTTTGTGTGTGTGTGTGTGTGTGTGTGTGTGTGTTTTGTGTGTGTGTGTGTGTGTGTGTGTGCGCGCGTGTCTGTGCGTTTGTGTGCTTGTGTGTGTAAGTGTGTGTGTAAGTGTACGTGTGTGTACGTGTGTATGCGTATGTGTGTGTGTGTGCTTGTGTGTTTGTATGTGTATATTTGTCTGTGTGTGCGTGTGTGTGCGTGTGTGTGCAGGTGTGTGTATCTGTGTGTGTGTGTCTGTGTGTGTGTGAGA
>JAPXFY010000013.1:76224355-76226855 GCA_030674185.1 Monoplex corrugatus | reverse complement strand
CGAGGTCTGTCTGTCTTTGGAGGAACACCTGACTTGGGTTTTGAATCTGAGCGTCTGTTCCCAGGTTTATGCCTATCTTGACTTTGAGAGGAGGATGTTCTCACAAAATCAACTCGTTCTTGGGAGGCTCCACGAATTTGAGGTTGTGATTCTTTTCGTGCTTCTGCCTGACGAGCAAGTTGTGTTGCTTCAGTAAGCGTCAGTTTGGCTTTTGCTTGGGAATTATTTGAGAGAGCACCGTCAAGAACACCAACAACAATACGATCTGGAATGAGCTCGTCTTTCAATGTGCTGTACTCACATTCGTCTGCCATTTTGTAGAGATCTTGTATGAAAGTGTCAGTAGATCCTCCTGGTCTTTGTATTCTCCTGTTGAATTTTGCCCTCTCAACAGCAACGTTCTTTCTTGCACTGAAGTGTGCCTCAAATGCGTTTTTTTAGTTCATTGTAAGTAGTGACGTCATCATTTACATCAATTGTCTGTATAATGTCGTCAGCACAATCGCCCATCATCATCAGGTGCCCTGCTGCATGGCGTTGGCGATCATGGACTTCCATCTGTCTCTATCTCTCGTTGCCCCTAGCATCTCCCCCACCCTCCCCGTCCCCAGCCACTCTGCAAGTCCGTCCAGCATTTTCTCCCTGGGTCTACCTTGGTGCTCTCTTTCCCTCCAGCTTTCCCGTTGTGACCAGGTGCTACAAATCCCCCTTCCTCATAAAATGGCTTTTAATATTGCCTGTCTTTTCCTAATCTTCCTTTAGAGTGATCTACTTGTGTCTTCCTCCATCAAGACGTCTCGTTTGTTTTCTTTGCTGTCCATGGAACTCTCAACATTCTTCTTAGAAACCACATCTCGGCTGCCTCAATCTCGTTCTGGCTTTGTTTGTTGACTGTCTATGCCTCACATCCGTACAACAGTATTGGTTCTATATAACATTGAAGAACTCTCTTCTTGATTGGCATTTTTTGGTAAGAATGCTTGTCATCTTCTTGAATGCTGTTTTGCTTTGGCCGATTCTGCGGCTATTTCTGATGTGCATCTGCCGTCTGATGGAATGATCGTTCCCAGGTATTTAAATTTATCAACCTGTGTCAAGGTTGTGCCATTTGCTGTTATTTTGCATGAGGGGATTTCATGTTTTTTACCGATCACCATGACTTCAGTCTTTCTGCTGTTTAGTTCCAGCCCCTTACCTTTGCTTTCTATTTCTAGTATATTCACAAGGTTTTGTAGGCCCCAGTGGCACGCTTATCATGGAAAAAGACAAAATATTAGACAGATGGGGAGAGTACAGTAAAGACCTTTTTGAGGATGACAGAAACGAAGAATACATTATAAAAAAGAACTTTGAAGGACCACCCATAATAAAAGATGAAGTTAGGGCGGCACTGAAAAAGCCCCAGGAAAAGCCCCAGGACCAGACAACATTACTACAGAGATGATTGAAGCCCTGGAGGAATTTGGCATAGAAAAAATAACAGTCCTCCTAAATGAAATTTACGACACTGGAAAAATCCCCAAAGATATGTCAAAATCAATTTTCATTGCACTTCCAAAGAAGACAGGGTCTATAGAATGCGAACTCCATCGCACAATCAGTTTGATGAGTCATGTAACAAAAATCCTGATAAGAATAATCATGATGAGGAAAGGAATAGAATTAAAAGAGAAATAGCAGAAGAACA
Organism: Monoplex corrugatus; assembly: GCA_030674185.1. Taxonomy (NCBI): domain Eukaryota; kingdom Metazoa; phylum Mollusca; class Gastropoda; order Littorinimorpha; family Ranellidae; genus Monoplex; species Monoplex corrugatus. Next base: position 76,225,168 of record JAPXFY010000013.1, on the reverse strand, counting down.
GTGTGGATTTGTGGAAGGGAAAGGAACTATTAATGCCATATACATCCTAAGTACTATCATAGAGAGGTCAATTGAGATGAATAAGGATTTGTATTTATGCTTTGTTGACTACACGAAGGCTTTCGATTGGATAAGACATGATGAATTGATCAACCAACTGGAGAGACTCAATGTTGATGGAAAAGATCTACGAATAATCAGAAATGTGTACTGGGAACAAACCTCCAACAACATTCTGCTGCTTTAAGTTCCACATAACGCTGACACCAAAACACACAAACAAACAAGTAAACAAAAACAAACAAACAAACAAATACATACATAAGCAAACAAACAAGCGAAGGGGAAACTTCGGTTCCTCCGCGCACGCGCACGGGCTTTGCAGCAAATGATGCGTTCTGGCACTCACTTGTCCATCTGAGGCCCAAATCCCCGATCGCCAGCCTAGTTTCCAAGCTTAGTCAATGTTCACTCATTTCTCCAAACAAGAGTTGGTGTTGGTGTTGCTAGGGAAGGGAAAAGGTGTGTTGCATTACACGCTTGTCTGAGTATTATCAGATCTGCTGCTTGTGTGGCGTTGTGTTCGCTGGCTTGGGTAGTAAGAGCTGGGAGTTCAACAGAGTCCACTCTTCTCCTTCAGTCGTTCTTCTGACCAGTGCCCTCTCGGCGAAAGCTAATTGCCACCGCCTGTGTGCGTTTTCTGCAATTTCGGATACAGATTTTTCAACTGACTTCTGTTGGAAGGTAGGTTGTCAGTTCAGATTTGCTTTGTGTTTGGGACAATGGTTTAGTTTTCTTTAAATCCAGCTTCTG